>CM038720.1:5750461-5752961 GCA_021613375.1 Megaleporinus macrocephalus | reverse complement strand
TAACACCAACCACATTGAGCAGCATCCCTGGTGCTGAGCTGCAGCTTCAGATCTCTGTTCAGCACCACTTTCTGTGCTGATAACGTTTAAACCTTCAGTTGATTTCTGAGACAATTCTGGTCCTCAGTTCTGGAAAGATCTGCTACACGACCACCTTCCCATTGGAGAAACTTGGCCTCGATCCAATATGGCGGCTTGGTGGCCATGTTCAGGACACCTGTCCCACTACTTATAAACTCTCGTTTCTGAAATAAAGGGTGTCCTGAGACAGTAGAACCGTTTGATGGTTCTTTGCGTGGTTCTGAGGTTGGTAGGGAACGTGATGGAGAGCCTTTTCAGGACTATGTAGAACCATATACACCACGCAGAACACCAATTAGACATGAACTGGTTCTAGGTTCATGGTTCTGCATACAGCCCCTGCCTTCACTAAGGAACCCTTGACGTAGCGTGTGTTAGGACTGTAGTACTTTGATGAGGGTAGTGTGGTATTGAGATGAGGGTGAGATCAGATTGTCTGATAACAGCAGGCTGTGTTTTAGTGTAGCTCCGCTGGGCAGGTTCCCCGCTCCACATCACTCTGTCTGAAAGCATGACCACCATGTTCACCATCATCAGCACGCCATGCACAATAAACACTACTGTCACACTGTCTCATACATTCAACCTCTCTCTCTCTCTCTCTCTCCGTCTCTCTCTCTCTCTCTCTCTCTCTCTCTCTCTCTCTCTCTCTCTCTCTCTGTCTCGCTCTCTCCCTCTCTCTCTCGGTCTGTCTCGCTCTCTATCTCTCTCTCTATGTCTCTCTATATCGCTCTTTATCTGTCTTTCTCTCTCTCCCCCTTTCTTCCTCTTTTTTCTCTGTCTCTCTCTCTCTCTTTCTGTCTCTCTTTCTCTCTTTTTCTTCCCTCTCTGTCTCTCTCTTTCTCTCTCTGTCTGTCCCTCTCTTTTTCTCTCTCTTTCCCCTCCCCCCTCTCTCTCTCACTCTCTCTGTCTGTCTCTCTCTTTCTCTCTTTCTCTTTCCTCTCCCATCTCTTCTGTCTCTCTCTCTATCTCTTTCCATCTCTCTCTCTCTCCCTCTCTATCTGTCTCTCTCTCTCCCTCTCCTCCTCTCTCTCTCTGTCTCTCTCTCTTTCCCCTCCTCTCTCTCTCTCCCCTCCTCTCTCTCTCTCTCTCTGTCTCTCTCTCTCTCTGTCTGTCTGTCTCTTTCTCTCTGTCTCTCTCTCTCTCTGTCTGTCTCTCTCTTTCTCTTTCTCTCTTTCCCTTCCCCTCCCATCTCTTCTGACTCTCTCTCTCTCTCTCTCTGTCTCTCTCTCTCTCTCTCTCTCTCTCTCTCTCTCTATCTGTTTCTCTCTCTCCCTCTCCTCCTCTCTCTGTCTCTCTCTGTCTCTCTCTATCTCTCCCTCTCTATCTGTTTCTCTCTCTCCCTCTCCTCCTCCTCTCTCTCTATCTCTCTCTATCTCTCTCTGTCTCTCTCTGTCTCTCTCTATCTCTCTCTCCCCCCTCCCCTCTCTCTCTCTGTCTCTCTCTGTCTCTCTCTCTGTCTCTCTCTCTGTCTCTCTCTATCTCTCTCTCTCTCTCTGTCTCTCTCCGTCTCTCCGTCTCTCTCTCTCTGTCTCTCTCTCTCTCCCTCTCTATCTGTTTCTCTCTCTCCCTCTCCTCCTCTCTCTCTCTGTCTCTCTCTATCTCTCTCTGTCTCTCTCTGTCTCTCTCTATCTCTCTCTCCCCCCTCCTCTCTCTCTCTCTGTCTCTCTCTGTCTCTCTCTCTCTCTCTCTCTCTCTCTCTGTCTCTCTCCGTCTCTCTCTCTCTCTCTCTGTCTCTCTCTCTCGCTCTCTCTCTCTCTCTCTCTCTCTCTCTCTCTCTCTCTCTCTCTCTCTCTCTCTGAGAGCTGGAACGTCGTTGTCTCTGGAACTGGATCAGCTCATTCTGGGTTCTGTTGTTGATGCGCTGTGTCTGATTTTCTGTTTGGTGTTTGGTTTTGTTTTCTGATTTCTTTGTTCTTCTCTCATGCATGCTAGTCACACAAGAGACTTTCCAAAGTAAGCATCTCACTTCTCTGGTTTTCTTCTTCGCTGTGAGTGCGCGTCCTTTCCCGCCGTGGCCCTGATGGTCGTCCCCTGCATCCTGATCCCGTCAGCGCTCCCCCTGTACGCTTTCCCCTCCACTACCACCCCCCGCCCCCACCCCCAAGACCCTCAGTGCTACTCTGTCACAACAGGGCTGTCACTATTGATTACGTCAGTGATGCAGTAATGTTCGGTGGGCTGTGTGTGGGAGTTCCCCAAATGCTTTTTATTTATTTGTTTGTTTATTTATTTATTGAATATTAAGAAGGTCTTAAGGATTTAGTTTGTTGTATTTACACTAAACCCAGATTCTGATTAGTGGAGATACATCGTTGGTGATGAAGCTGAGCCGATTAATCGTGACAGCCCTTTGTTGTTGAGCTAAGGCTTTGCATTTCCACCCAGCAGAGTGGTCTCCCTTTAGACCCCGCCCCCT
>CM038720.1:5460461-5745461 GCA_021613375.1 Megaleporinus macrocephalus | reverse complement strand
AGTATGGTGGTGTAGTGGTTAGTACGGTGGTGTAGTGGTTAGTACGGTGGTGTAGTGGTTAGTATGGTGGTGTAGTGGTTAGTACGGTGGTGTAGTGGTTAGTATGGTAGTGTAGTGGTTAGTACGGTGGTGTAGTGGTCAGTATGGTGGTGTAGTGGTTAGTATGGTGGTGTAGTGGTTAGTATGGTGGTGTAGTGGTTAGTACGGTGGTGTAGTGGTTAGTATGGTAGTGTAGTGGTTAGTACGGTGGTGTAGTGGTCAGTACGGTGGTGTAGTGGTCAGTATGGTGGTGTAGTGGTTAGTAGGGTGGTGTAGTGGTTAGTATGGTGGTGTAGTGGTTAGTATGGTGGTGTAGTGGTTAGTACGGTGGTGTAGTGGTTAGTACGGTAGTGTAGTGGTTAGTACAGTGGTGTAGTGGTCAGTATGGTGGTGTAGTGGTTAGTATGGTGGTGTAGTGGTCAGTATGGTGGTGTAGTGGTTAGTATGGAGGTGTAGTGGTTAGTATGGTGGTGTAGTGGTTAGTATGGTGGTGTAGTGGTCAGTATGGTGGTGTAGTGGTTAGTATGGTGGTGTAGTGGTTAGTATGGTGGTGTAGTGGTTAGTATGGTGGTGTAGTGGTTAGTATGGTGGTGTAGTGGTTAGTACGGTGGTGTAGTGGTTAGTATGGTGGTGTAGTGGTTAGTATGGTGGTGTAGTGGTCAGTATGGTGGTGTAGTGGTCAGCACTGTCTCCTCACAGTAAGATGATCTGGGTGGGATTCCCGGTCTGGGTGGTTCTGTGTGGAGTGTGTATGTTCTCTCTGTGTTTGAGTGGGTTCCTCCGGGTACTCCGGTTTCCTCCCACAGTCCAAACACATGCATGTTAGGTTTATCAGTCACTCTAAACTGCCTGTAGGTGTGAGTGTGAGTGTATGTGTGAGTGTGTGTTGGCCATGTGATGGACTGGTGACCTGTCCATGGTGTACCCCGCCTTCACCCAATTACACTGGGATTGGCTCCAGCGCCCCTGTGACCCCGGCTAGCGGATAAAGCGGAAGTTAATGTATATATATAAATATATATACACTGTTTACTTGGTACTCTAACCAGGGTGCCAAAACTATTTCATACGGCTTCAGAGCCAGAGAGGAAGAGATCTTGTGCTGGCTGTGGACTTTTAGACCTCTTCTATGACTCTGGTCAGAGGCTCTGCTTGAGTCCGCTCTGTCTGAGGGGAGTGGAAGGGGTGGGGGGTCTCATGCGGGTTAACAGAAGTGAGTTAGCCGTTAGTGATCAGTTAGAGGAGTTGCTTCATTTCCTCATTGCATAAATAGCCAGAGCGTTTAATGGCAGCAGATTCACCGTGTTTATGAGGAAAGGCTGCCCCCTGGTGGAGACTTGGTGGAAACACAGAGCTCTTTCTAAGCAGGACTGCAGATGGGTGCATATATGGGGTGATTCTTCAATTGCAGGCTCTTTCCCTTATCTTAACTTAGTTTTATAAAGTAATGCATTTCAATTGAATTTCATTCTAAACTCACACTGTTAGACTTAATTCTATTTCATTTCTACATAATTTAAAAGATACTGAGGGTGAAATTAAAAAACCTGTCATTACCATCAACAAATGTCATTATCTTTTTTTTTATTTTTGAATCACATTTCAGTACAACAGAATTTTCAGATAACATTTTAAACTACCCCTATTATGTGATTCATCATTTGTCTTTCTTTTTTTAACAAATACAAAACTAAATAATAATAATAATAATAATAATAAAAAGGATATAGTAAAACATTCAAATCTCAAATGAAATAAAATAAAACTTTTACGAATAAAATATGCATGCTAGAAGGAAAAAAGGCTACAGTACAGACGTATACTTACAGTAAATAAATCTGAAGTATATTTAATTTATTTAATCAAAAGAAGGGTATTTCAGGGAGATATACATTTTCCACTTCTTCCAAATTCTTTCAAATCTATCATTCTGAAGCCTAATAGAAAAAGTTACACTTTCCATCACAAAGATTTAGTAGATAATATCATACCAGTTCTCGATGGAGGGTGTTTCCTTGCAGGTACACTAAATATTCCAAATAGGTACTTTGTTTGAGTGCTTACTGACGTTGACTGTAGCCCAAAATAAAGTTCTTTCCAATTAAAAGTCATGTCTGGCCCAAATATGGTAACTAGTTCTGTATTAATCCCATATCAAAAGATCTTTATCTTTGGACAGGCCCAAAACCAATGATAATGATTGGCTTCCTGGGGGCCACAGGACCTCCAACAACTAGATGAGCCTGAATGATGGGACGACTGAATAGGTGTAATGAAATATCTGCTGAGGCTCTTCCATCCAGATACTCTGCATGATAATGAACTTGTTATCCTCCATTGAAATTCACAGTATTTTGTCCAGACTTCATCTGGAATGCCACTGTTGGAGACCCTCCTGAAGACCCTTGTATATTCGCGAAATCCCCTTATGCCCCAGATCTGCCTTATATGCTCTAACAAAAATTTGTATGAAATTGTTTGTAAATGCTTTTTGGGCTTCTCTCAAATTACTATTTATCTAGTGCCGTACCTGAAGAAACCAAGAAATGTCATTATCATCTCAACAGGTTATGTGTTGGTAATGACGTGTTGCGGTATTGACATGGTTGGTCACGAGTGTGTCCAAAGTTTTATAAATCAATTACTACTGAATTCTCACAGCTTGACATGAACATCAGCATAGCTTCAAACAGTTTATCTCACGTACTGTAGTCAGTGGTACATATCTTGACTTGGTCCTGAACGTGATGGAGCTTCAGAGCTGACTCCAGATCTTCAGTTCTTGGACAGCACTTCTCTGACACACAAGCGCGCAAGCTCCTCCTGAAAGCGTCCTCTTTTGGTTTAACCCTTTGCAGACCTGCGCCTATACCTGTGGCCTGTTTAAGCCCCTGAACGTACTCCTTCCACAGCTGCTCAGACTTGTTTATGTGAGGAGCAGTCCTGCACAGTGCAGCGCTCTATCATCACACAGGTATATCTGCAGATCTGGAGCGTAACCCTGTGTGATGTGCTCCGTTTCTTTGTGTGTGTGTGTGTGTGTGTGTGTGTTGGATAAAGGTTTGATTATTGTCTAACTGTGGTGTCTCTTTTGTCTCCTTCCAACTCGCTCCTGGGTCGGACCACCAACAGAAAAGTCAAAGCTGGTACAACGTAAGTCTTTCTTCTCTTTTCTTCTCACCACAGGAGCGTAGGGCACAAACCAACACGAGGGGCAATAAAACATAGACGTCTTCTGTAGTTAAATAGGTTCTAGCGGACCCTCTCAAGTTCTCAGCACCTGGATATATTCCTAAAAACACACCCTGAAGACCCCATAACAATAACACCGTGTCAACTCCACTGACCATACAGGAGCTCCACTCACAGACTGTAGTTCATCTGATTCTCTGTATACTTTATTACTCTGTTCTTCAATGATGTGAGGACCACCACAGGACCACCACAGAGCAGATACTATTAGGGAGGTGGGTCATTCTTAGCACTGCAGTGAAACTGACATGCTGCTGGAGTGTTTAAACACTGTGTCCACTCACTGTCCACTCTATTAGACACTCCTACTTCTTGCTGGTCCACCTTGTAGATGTAGAGTCAGAGACAGTAGCTCATCTGCTGCTGCACAGTTTGTGTTCCTCTAGTTCTTCATCAGTGGACACAGGACGCCGCCCACAGGACACTGCTGTCTGGATCGTTTTGGTTGATGGACGATTCTCAGTCCAGCAGTGACACTGAGGTGTCTGATCCACTCACACCAGCACAACACAGTGTTACTGCAGTGCTAAAAATGACCCACCTCCCTAATAGTATCTGCTCTGTGGTGGTCCTGTGGGTCCTGATCATTAAAGAACAGAGTAATAAAGTGTACAGAGAATCAGATGAACTACAGTCTGTAAGTGGCGCTCCTGTGTGGTCAGTGGAGCTGATGTTATGGTGATAAACAGTAAGGGTCATGCTCTGTGTTGGGTCGTTCTCTGCTCTCCTCTGCTGCTGAACGTTTCACTGATAATATAACTTGTTAAATTTCAGGACTTGTTCTAAAACCCTCAGGAGATGATCGGTTTAATGTTTCACAGTTCTCACGCCCACGCTCACTTTCACGAGTGAACACTGTCCAGTCGTGTAGTCCCGTGAGAAAAATGGCCAAGCAAAGCTCTTTGGGCAGACAATGAGCTCTAAGAGGAGAGTGGAAATGCCTTCTGTGATGTTTTGTTGTAGCTGTGGTATCTCGGCCCCGGCCTCAGCTCTGTCTCGGACGATAAGCGGCTGAGAGCGCCAAAGAATGTCCACTCGGGTTGTTGTTGACCTTAAATGGACTGGAGGCTCAATGCTCACGCTTCAGTTTGGCCTTCTGTGAGAGATGCTAACAAGTTATGATGTAAACAAAGTCATTCAGAGTGGGTGTGAAGCTATGGTCAGAGTTGTTCACAGTGCTGGTGAATGGAACCAGACGTCCACCTCTTAAAAGCTCCGTATGGAATGGTTATGAATACAGTGCCTGGTACCTGAGACATAATAGTAGGGTTTTCACACTTGTAGTTCATTTCACTGGTCTGGATCAGTTAATGAGTTTGTTTACTTGAACCTCGGTTGAGTTTGTTTTCACAGGCAAAAACCCAAACGCACCAAAATGCGCCCCAACAAACCACGTGAGCACGTCGTCTCCTCTGATTGGTCAGAGCTATCTGGCGTGCGAGCAAGAAAGTAAACACAGGGAGAAGATCCGGTTTTCTAAACTACTGCACATTTCTTGTAGAGTGTATCACGGAGCAGCAGCAGAGACAGCATCTGTTCATAGCTGTAATAATAATCTGATAATATACCTGCACTACAGGCCACCTGCAGAACACACAGCTCACTCCAAACATCAAGTAGACAACGTCCCTCACTGCTAGTCCAAGAGAGACCTCGCTTCATTGTCCTCGCCCTGTTAGCTGCTGCAGTTCTCCAGTTCTCTGTTTACGCCATCTGCCGCATCCCATAATGCAAAGCACACCTGGCTGCAGGAGGTGTTTAGATCAAACTTGTGGAGGACACCTAATGCTTGGGTCGGATTGAGGTCGGATCACGTTCTCACCACAAACAAACCGTTCCAGAGTTCGTTTGGAACCGGACCGAGACCACCTCCTCTTGAGGGTCTCGGTGTGGTTGTTTTGGTCCGCACCCGAGTACTTTTGACTCACTGCTATGAGTCCTGAAGTTGTAATGCATTATAAATGCATGTATAAGGTACTATGTTGCACCTACGTCACCTCATAGTACAACCTGTAAGTGTATATAACTGCTCTTAAGTAGTAATAATTATAGTCATAACACTTTATGGAGCAAAAGTATTCAACTTTATAAAGTCAAGCTTAATGTTACCAGTTAGTTAAAAATAAAATATTTATTATTGGGGACTCAGAGACAGAGGTGAGATCCATAGGCAGGTTGTTTATTCAATACACAATGAAAGGTCAGAGCAGTGGGTTGACGTCGGGTAGACGTGAGAGCCAGGCAGGAGGATCCAGGTGAGCAGACAGAGCAGAGTAATGAGAGGGTCGTCACTAGAGGTCCAACCGGGAAATCCAGGGCAGAAGTATCTTGTGAGGGCAGAGACAGAGACAAGATCCAGGAAACAGGTCGAGGTCAGTAAACATGGGAAAACAAAGCTTGGCTTGGTCTGGTCTGGCCAATTCCAGATGCATTACAGTTCTGGGGCGCAAATACATGACCAGTAATTGAACTGCTTGAGAACGTCCATGTGGAGGTCAGTAAACGTGGGTAAACAAGGCTTGGCTTGGCTTGGCTTGGCTTGGCTTGGCTTGACCTGACCAGGTAGTCAATACATTGCACCGTAATGACTGTGTGAGTTAATAAAGGGTGTCAGTGATTAGGGAACAGGTGTGAGATGAGGGACCGTTATAGTGTGTTCTAGGTTGATCAGTACTCGGGCGGTACTCTGGAGACCTCTGGTGGCGATGAGCAGGATTGCTTACAATTGGTATTATTATTTTTTTACAAATATCATAAAAATGCTTATGAAAAAAAGTGCTTCTTTTTTCTAGTGAAGTTAGTAGCCACTGTTTTGTTGGGTCTGGATGTTATACAGGAAACATACCAGAAACGTGTTGCAATGCATCACCATATTCATGTTTACAGTGTTCTAATTAGTGGAGATTTTAATGCCTTATAAAGCCTGACATTATAAAGCCATATTTTCTTGCTTTATAAAATGTTATCATTTAATTTATCTACTTATAAGCAATTATTTAGGTGTAAGGCAGGCGTTATAAGTTAATAATAATGCTATATAAAGCATTGTGAATATAGGAATTCATAGGAAGTGTTACTTTTATCATAATTTTATCATAATTGTCATTCTATGTAAAAGCTCAGTGTATGTTTATTGGTGGCTATCAAACAAAATTTTTATATTTGTATTGTAGACATGGTGACGCCTGGTTCCATTCACCCCCATTAATATAAAAAAAAAAAACATCTGGCCCTCTACAATCAACCAAACCAGTCCAAATGACTTACATCCCAATAATTAAATTATTCAAAAATTCTGAACAATTGGAATTCTATTGTAAGATATGGTCATGTGTATGTGTTTGGGTACCCCTGGATATATAACATGTTTAGTTAACACATTCAGAGAACATACTTCTGCACATTTTAATGCACCAATAAAATTACACATCAAATGTAGCCAGTGCACAATCATCTGTGCTGTGTTTATATTTTATATGTTGCAAATAATTAAAAAATTAACTTATTTTACCTAGAAATTCAATTAAACATGTAACTTGTTTTCAGTCTCGTTTACAGTTGCAGAGATACTGTGTGTTCTCTTGGCTGTTAATAGGAACCCCGGCTGGTTGTAAGCCTTAATATGTTGAAATGACTCTAAATTGTTAAGACGTGTTGTAAAAAATCAGATTTATTTATAAATTAAGCTTTTATTCTAAATATTAAACATATGGACGCAGCCATTATTACTGAATGTTAGTTACTAACCTAGCTTAAAGAAAACCATGGACATTGTGTTGTTGATGTTGTTTCAGTGAAAGGCAGTGTGAAGACTGATATTAGTCTAAACAGCTTCACAAACATAAACAAGGAGAATAGTTAGTGAAGCAGCGTGTGGACCAACACAGCTACCCAAAGACCCCCGCTCTGCTCTCCTCACTTCAGTCTGGATGAGTTTGAGTGGTTCAGTAGACCACCACTGGTGAGAGACTTGACGGGGGCTGTTGGTTTTAAGCGTAGATTAAAACACAATGCAGTGCCACAGTTTCTCCACACAGGAAGTCCAGACGCTCCAGATTATGGAGAACCGCGAGAAGAACCGTGAACGTGAACATGCGCTGGATTCTCTCCTGAGAACGTTTAGCGTTAGCGTCAGCTGCTTCTCCCTCGTTTGTGGATCCTGAAGGTGAAAGTAGAGTCTTAGTAGAGAACATACCACTTCACTAATAAAGGAGTGTGAAGCTCAGAGACACTCCCGTTCAGTGTATCTAGCTGTTTACTGAGTGTGAATGTTTCCTGCTAGAAAGCGAAGCTGCTTTAACAGACGCTCTCCTTCTCCGTCAACACCAACACACAGTTTCACAACAACTCCAGCACTGTGTCACTCTCTCCTCCACCCTCTCTGTTCACCATTTTTAGCTAGCATGTTTAGCTAGCTAGCTGTGCTCAAGCGTGACGCCCGGTTACTGCAACCATTTGACGTCACTACCCGCTGATCACGTCAGTAGATACAACAATGGAGACCCACGTGCAGCGGATTTTACAGAAATTCTAATAAATCTGATACTTTTAGTGATTTTTTACAACGTGTCTTAATAATTTAGAGTCATTTTAACATATTAAGACTTACAAGTGTTACCAGCCAGGCTTCCCTTTAAAAATATTTCTAGTACATCCGAAAAGAAATTCATAGTCTCAATAGAACAACCCCATTACAAGTTTCCATATCAAAGCTGCTCTTATTATCAGGACACTGTATTTTTGTTCACAGTTTTGTGTTTAGGTTTTATTTGTAAAGTTAAAGTCTATGTGTAGATAGATGTTGTCGACATGGGTTTATATAGTGTTTTGCTGTCGGTTGAGTGGCGGCTGAACACTGAGGAGACTACAGCGTCTCATCAGTTGTGCTAGTGGTGGGTGAGGCTTCTTGAATGAGCAGAAACAAAAGTGCCAGTTCATATCCTGTTTATGAAAATCAGCAGGAAATAGTTGTGTTAGGACGTCAGTTGCAGTCGTGCTCTGTTGATACATAGTGGTAATATTATTGTAGTGATATTCACTTCATGTCACGTCAAGTAGGGACAATGGCAGTGTGTCTCCAGAGTTTATTTCTGGGTTTACACACAGTACACGTGACAGTTATATATATATAACAGTTATATATATATATATAAGTTATATGTATATATATATATATAAACAGATGTAAATAATCACACATACAATACAAAGTAACATGAATATCTTATTGTGAGAGAAGTAGATCATATCTTGATCCAGTTTGAAGAACAAAGTTAGGTTCCAGATTTCTCCTGGACGCCCCAGACATTGTATGAATGTGTTCAGTTCCTTCAGCAGCAATCTTGATTTATCTTAATGAAGTACTGAGCAGTCAAAGCAGGTATTAGATGAGAACTGATAATAATACTGGGTTGTTTATAGAAGGAGAAGCTTGGAAAGGGTTAAATAAACACACTGACATATGGAAATTCCCTACTTACTCTATTAATACTGTTTAATATTTAAAAAGTGCCTCCCTGTCTGGAAAGAAATCAGCTTTTTAAATTTAATCAAATGTTATACTATATTTTGGCTTACATTAACAGTATAATTTTAATAATAATACTATAAAATTAGTTTTTTAGAGATTTGGTTCTAGCAGCAGTGAAATGTAAAGTATGAAGTTATACTAACTATACTAACTAATTATTTAACTACATACTAACAAAACTATAATTACATTCATACACATAGTTATGTAGGTGAGTCCTGGTTTAACATAAAGGTCAAGATTTTACTGGGTTTGTGTCCAGTACATATTAATACAGTCACATATAGCTGTATATAGAATCAGATGTACATTTGTAAAAGTACACAGTGGAACAAAACCATCCTGTAGATTCAGAACGTGAATAAAGCATTAATGCAATACATAGTTAGATATCTGATTATGGAATTACATATAAATGTAAATATTGCTTCAAACAAAACAAAGTTCTCTATAGCTCTAAGATTTAACTCATACAGTCGTGTTTGGTTTTAAATAGAACAGCCCGAGAGCGAGCCCCCGAGATCTGCCTTGCAACCATCTATTTTCATCCGGGTGCAGCGAGAAGGTCACCCTAAGAGTAATGACGGACAGATGCATTACAGTTCTGGGGTGCAAATACATGACCAGTAGTTGAACTCCTTGAGATTGAGCAGAACTTCCAATTAACTTGCAGTCATCTGGTCATCAAGTTGGGAAATGAAGTCCCACCAGAGGACATGAACCATTGACTTTATATATCATATACATTTAATCCTGGGTAAAAGAAAGAAATGGGCCAAGCCCAAACTGTTCAGCTTTAATAGTTTAATAGTTTAATAATTTAATAGTTTTAATAACACTTGATTAAACAAACAGATAAAGTGAGTCACTGTGGTGATGCTTTATACTTACATTTCTTTGAATACTAAAGTTTTGGGGGTTAAACATTAAGAAAAGTCTATTCCACAACAAGCACTGCCAAGTTAGTTGGTGTTTAATGCTAAATGAAATATTATCTATAGGGTTTAAATCCAGAAACATTGTACGTTGGGCTTAGACAACTAGACCGCTCATTCATTTGTTGGAACACAGTTGCTCTGACTGGACAAATGAAAACTGGAACTCACTGGAACCCTTGTTACCTACATTTGTCACTTAAATATATTCTAATGAGATATACAAAGTCGAGTCACATTATTATGACCACCAGCTAATATCCAGAGTGACTGCTGGTGCAGCACGGACAGCAGCTGCACGGACTGGAAGACTCAGTAAGCTCCTGGTAGGTGGTCACAGGTATCTGGAGGTATCATGCTGACTGCAGTGCATCCCACAGCTGCTGGTGGGAGTGTGGAGGAGGATCCATAGAGCCAACACCACCATCCAGGAGGTCCCACAGATGCTCAATTGGGTTCAAGTCTGAGGAATTAGGGGTCTTGGATAGCACTTGGAAGTCTCGGTCAGTTTATCCAACCAATGTGGGACATTTCTAGTCGTGTGACATGTCAGAGTGTCTTGCTGGGAGATTCCATCCACCACAGAGAAGACTGTCAATCAGCATGTATGGTGTACGTGATCTGCAAGGATGGATTCAGACCCTAACTGGTCGAGAGTGGATAAGTGGGTCCAGAGAATGCCAGGAGAACATTCCCCAGAGCATAACGCTGCCACCTACACACTGCAGTAGTAGAAAGTGATCATAATAATATGATACACTAGCCTACCATGTGGTTTTGAGTGTGAGAGAAAGGAGAGAGTGGGAAACATATTCTGGAAAAGAAGAATCCTGGAAGCAAAAGCTTTAGGAAGTGCTGTTCATCTCGACTTCAGTCGTAAAGTCTGCGAAAGTGCTTCAGAGAGCCAGCCATGAGCCAGCGTCAGTGGAGCTGGGCGAGAAGATCCTAGAACAGAAGCAGATGTTTTTTGCTGGAGAAAGGAATGGGAGAGAGAGAAAGAGTGAGAGAGAGTCAAAAAGAAAGGGGTGATTCACCTCTTTGGCATGAGCCTCGCCAAGACCCCTTCCTTACAGAGGAAGGTTTACTACAGTTCATTCACCCCGCTGAGGGAGAGGGAGTAAGCTGACTGAGGCGTGGCCTTGGCCATGCTACAATGTTTACGCCAACTCCACCGGACTGCCTCTTCTTCTGCACAATGGCCTGTTCTGTGAGCTCCTATCTCCTGGAACCCACAGATTCAAGGACGCCTCCTGTGGGAAAGTGGCTCGAACACTTTCGCAATAGATGTTCTTTTTTTTTTTTTGTGCTGAACCCAGAACTTCTCGGAAGCAGAGGCGAGGGGAGGAATGTGGAAGCAGTTAAAAGGGGGGTCAGCGGGTGCATCTGCAGGATGTGAGGAGGGTACAGCGGTGGGGCCTGGCAGAGTCAAGGTGTTTTCACCCGGGGGCCTAAGTGGGTGGGGGAAACGTCATGCCTTTGGATGAAGAACCAGAAAAAAACTGAGATTCCAGAAAAGGACATGTAGGATTCAGAAGTGTGAACGTGGATCACGTAAAATTGTAGCTCAAGTAAAGTTCTCAGGCAAGTGTGCTTGGTTCCTTCGCTCAGATTTGTTTGTGCCCATACCAAGTCGAGTCCTTCGTCATCATCAACTGCAGGGAATTGTTCTGAGGTTGTTAGACGTAGAATTTGAAATGTGGCCTCTCAAAGAAAAAGCAGGCTGAGGCTCCACAATAAATCTCAACAGCCCCTCAGGCTGGAGGCAAGAGAGTGACAGTGCCTAGAGAGCAGAACACACACTCTCTGCTCTGCACTCATCTCATTGGTTCGTGTGCAGCCCCGTCCCCTCCTCCCACTTTTTTTTTATCTACACACAAACATTCCCCCACTTACTCGCTCTCTCCACCCGCCCGCTGCACTCCACAGTTGTTTTCTAGGAAGCTTGAAAAGAACTCTGCTGCTTTGGGTTGTTTTGGTGGACATAGCGGTTCAGTGGTGTCCAGGTTTTCAGCGTCTTACATCTTAGCCCTATTTCTTGGTCTTTGCAAATACAGCGTGATGCCCTTTGGATTGTTTTAAGCAAGAACATCCGGTGGAAGTCGGTTTCTCAGAAGTGATCCTGAACTTGGAAGTGTCTGAGGAGACCTCAGTCACAGTTTCTTTGACCCTTGATTGCTACGGTGGCAGAGTTTGTATCTGGATCTTACTTCTAGACTAACTTGCACTGGGACTGCTTTACCCAACACTTGGGAGCCCCGGATTGCCAGAGTTTATTCTCGGAGTTTCCCACTCAACAAGTATTAACTCCATCATCACGTCTGATTTCCGACCGATGCCCATGTTTCCGTTCTCTCTTTGACGACAAGGAAGCCAAGTACCGCCTCGAATCGAGGAAACTGGGTCTGAGAGAAGTGTTTATATTTTTAAATTTAGAGCTGCCGCAGTGAAATTCGATCTCTGTTTTTATGCAAAGTTCTGAAGACTTGGAAAAAATTAGCTGCATGCGTAGAATTCCATGGATGAAGGCTTCCTCAGGTTTCCTTCAAGTGTGAAACAGTCTACTCCTAATCCCTGTAATCCCGGAGTATGCCTGCTCTTAGACTGCATGCCCTGGCCAGATGATGACAAACGATGAGTAGCCAGAGGGGGTTGAGGTTACTTTCGGTCAACTGAGAGCTAGAGTGCACTCATGAGACTGGGCTGGGGTTCATCACACCAACCAGAAGAAGTTCCACTCCTGAAAGAGAGTGACCTCTAATCCCGCTAAAGGATCCCTCACCTGGGCTGACGACCGTGCTGGAGATCCTTGTGGCTGTAGTTTGTTTTTGTCGGCTGATGGAAGTGTTCAGCATGGAGTTTGAGACCGAAACACTGTCCGACTGGGAAGCGATCCTGGACCCTGAAGAATTCCAGTGCCGCTGGACCCACTGGGACTGGGAGCTTGAGAGAGTTCCAGCAGTAAGTGATCAATGAGAAGGTGTATAATGGGGTTCTGCTTCATTAGAGACTGCTAATGAAACACTGCTATGGCTTAGTTTGGATTCAGCAGCTTTGGAACCTTCTGATCCTCTCAAAACTTTGGGAATCAGGGAGCTTTCTGTAGTCACCAGCTGCTAATGACTTGTCCTCTCTGGAATGTTTTGAAAAAGTTTGAATTTTGTTTTGTGCCACACCCACTAATTCCTAACCAAACACTGGGGGGTTGAAAATAATGCTGCTTGTCAAATGAGTGCAATGACGATTCCCACGAATTTACGGTCAGGGATTCCTGTAAATTCGAGAAATCCCAGGTGTTCGCCATGACTTGCAGATTCCAATCATTCCAGTAGATATGCATTGTTAATGATCTCACGTTGTGCCAGTTTTGTTGTCCTCAGCCTCTTAAAATTTTATTTGTGTGCACCTAATGGTTCATACTTTCATACATGGATCATCTTTCAGCACGATCAGCCGATAGCCAATACCAACCAAGGGCGGGGCTATATGCCACGGCAGGGCTACATATAATTATTAGCGCAAGCAAGTCATGAAACATGGTCTAAACTGGTTTATTACCATTTTTAACGAGCTCATATGAAACAGCATAATATTTTTAACTAAATTAACAGTAAATAAACAAAGTAAATCAAACAAATATCACCAATATTGCAATCATTAAACTTAGACACTTAATTTAAAATTAAAAAAGATAATTAAATAAATTCAGTAAAACTGCAGTCATTAAACGCAGACTCTGTTATTTTAAACTAAATCTGTAATCATTAAATGTAAAATATTGAATTGTAGCTGCTGTTCTGTTTGTACTGGTCAGATCTGGTCTGTATGGTGTTCTGGGTTATTAGTTTTGTGCTAGCTGTGCGTGCTAGCTCTGCTGTTTGTTGATACTCACTGTATTCAGCCGCGTGGTGTACTCTTAAGTGTCCTAGTTTTAAATGTCTTTGTTTTGGTATTGTTATGGAATTGCAGGGACCTGCCCTGAGGGGGTTTCAACAAAACGCTAACTGGAAATACACAAATTAGGCTCATTTGTTTAACGCCATCGATTGGCTCTCGGGATCGGCTAAATTAGAGAAATATCGGCCAATCACTTATTTTGATAAAAAAATCGGCCAATACCAATACATAGCCGATCGATCCTTTCATCTCTAGTTTATACAAGTCGAAAGGGTGTTTGTACAGAGCAGTCTCAAAACAAAAACACACTGTCTCTGTCTCCCAGTGTGGTTTTGAGACAGGACAGATAAGAAGTCTGGCTTCTGCCAGAAGGAGGGAGTCGTCTGTTTGAGGGAATGTTATCCTTCCTCCTGTCAAATGCCTTGTTATTACGAACACCAGACCTAGGTCATAGCTCAGAGGAGGACACTATGATAATACACTGTTTCTGTACTACTTCACAAATTGATCTGGCTGGGTTTGGGTCTGGGTCTGGGTCTGGGTCTGGGTTTGGGTCTGGGTCTGGGTCTGGGTTTGGGTCTGGGTTTGGGTCTGGGTTTGGGTCTGGGTTTGGGTTTGGGTCTGGGTTTGGGTCTGGGTTAGGCTCTGGGTTTGGGTCTGGGTCTGGGTCTGGGTCTGGGTTTGGGTTTGGGTCTGGGTTTGGGTTTGGATCTGGGTTTGGGTTTGGGTTTGGGTCTGGGTTTGGGTCTGGGTTAGGCTCTGGGTTTGGGTTTGGGTCTGGGTTTGGGTTTGGGTCTGAGTTTGAGTCTGAGTCTGGGTCTGGGTTTGGGTTTGGGTTTGGGTCTGGGTCTGGGTCTGGGTTTGGGTTTGGGTTTGGGTCTGGGTCTGGGTCTGGGTTTGTGTCTGGGTTTGTGTCTGTGTCTGGGTTTGGGTCTGGGTCTGGGTTTGGGTTTGGGGTCTGGGTCTGGGTCTGGGTCTGGGTTTGGATTTGGGTCTGGGTTAGGGTCTGGGTCTGGGTTTGGGTTTAGGGTCTGGGTCTGGGTCTGGGTCTGGGTTTGGGTTTGGGTCTGGGTTTGGGTTTGGGTTTGGGTCTGGGTCTGAGTCTGGGTCTGGGTTTGGGTCTGGGTTAGGGTTTGTGGTCAGGACATGTGCTCCTGCGTATCTCCTGTCTGACTGGTTCTGTCTTGTCTTGTAGGTGTTGAGTCCCACGTACAAGCAGCGCAATGAGGACTTCAGGAAGCTCTTCAAGCAGCTGCCCGACACAGAGCGCCTCATCGTGGGTGAGTACAAGTCACTGTTGAAAATACAGACAAACTGTCCCAGACTTGTACGTGTAAGGGTCAGGGCTTTTGTGCCAATGATACAGGCTCTGTCTCAAATCCTAGAGAGTGTCTAGATAGGCTGTCTAGGTAGCAGCTGTGTAAGTATCAGCGTTCTCTCCTCATAAAACAGATTACTGAGACGCTCTAGTTAGAGAGAGACTGCGTCACGGCTTGTTCCCGCCCACTGCAGCACACGATCGGTGGTTTAGCTGGTTGCTAAGTTACCAGCCGGCATCCAAAACAATAGCCCGAGGCTTAAAAATCTGCTATCATAAATACTAATGGCTCGAGTATAAAAGTGTAAATGGTGAAGGACTCGTTACAGAGTTGATAATTAAATACTGTTTAGTGTGATTATATGACCAGAAACACATTAAAACTCCAGAGAGAATCAAAATAACTCACATTTTAAAACCACTTCACTGCTCGTAGATTAGCCTGTGGTGCATCATGGGATTGTCTTAGCGGCTGAGGAAGCGTTCGATGCTTCCTTAAAACCAGGTCTAAATAAGGTTGCTCAGTAGACAGCATGTTTAAGGTATGTAAGAATTGGGACAGTCTACATGTCGGGAGCGCATACTATGACGTAAAATGCTGCCTATGTAGGAGCTCAGTAGGATTTGGGACACAGCCACAATTAAGAGCTGAATTCTGTTTTTTAATGATTTGAGTTTAATGTCCAGTCCTGTGAGCTCTGGTGCTTTTGTATGTGGCACCTGAGAATAAACCTCAACCTCTCTGACCCCTGAACACTGACCTGTGGCCTTTTTTTCAGACTACTCATGTGCCCTGCAGAGAGACATCCTCCTCCAGGGTCGCCTCTACCTCTCGGAAAACTGGATCTGTTTCTATAGCAACATCTTTCGCTGGGAAACGCTGGTACGCACTATAGAATTTGTTTGTGTGAATATTAATTATTTGTTTTTTAATCAGGAGATGTACAACAAACTGTTACACAGGTACCTGTACACAGGTAGGTGAAGGTAGTGTTACAGTTTATCTGTACACAGGTGGGTGAAGGTAGTGTTACAGTTTACCTGTACACAGGTGGGTGAAGGTAGTGTTACAGTTTATCTGTACACAGGTGGGTGAAGGTAGTGTTACAGTTTATCTGTACACAGGTAGGTGAAGGTATTGTTACAGTTTATCTGTACACAGGTGGGTGAAAGTAGTGTTACAGTTTACCTGTACACAGGTAGGTGAAGGTAGTGTTACAGTTTATCTGTACACAGGTGGGTGAAGGTAGTGTTACAGTTTACCTGTACACAGGTAGGTGAAGGTAGTGTTACAGTTTATCTGTACACAGGTGGGTGAAAGTAGTGTTACAGTTTACCTGTACACAGGTAGGTGAAGGTAGTGTTACAATTTACCTGTACACAGGTGGGTGAAGGTAGTGTTACAGTTTACCTGTACACAGGTAGGTGAAGGTAGTGTTACAATATACTCTGAAACAAATATTAAAAGTTAAAAAAAGTTAATAAGTGTATGTTCACTAGTAAGAACAGCAGATCTGATTAGAACAGGTGTAAATAATCAGACATACAATACAAAGTATCATGAATATGTTATTGTGAGAGAAGTAGATCAGATCTTGATCCAGTTTGAAGAACAAAGTTAGGTTCCAGATTTCTCCTGGACGCCCCAGACATTGTATGAATGTGTTCAGTTCCTTCAGCAGTAATCTTGATTTAGTTTAATGAAGTACTGAGCAGTCAAAGCAGGTATTAGATGAGAACTGATAATAATACTGGGTTGTTTAGGAGAAGCTTGGAAAGAGTTAAATAAACACACTGCCGTATGTAAAAGCACTACTTACTCTATTAATGCTGTTCAGTATATAAAAATTCTGGGTTCTCTGCGTTCAGCTAACAGTGCGGCTGAAGGACGTCTGCTCCATGACGAAGGAGAAGACTGCTCGCCTCATCCCCAACGCCATCCAGCTCTGTACCGACAATGAAAAGGTGAGCAGATTAGCTCACCTGCTCTGATGCTCTGAGTACCGGCCTCGGTGCGACTGTCCCCTGAGTGTTGTACTTTATTCCCTGCAGCACTTCTTTACCTCATTCGGGGCGCGGGATCGGACTTACATGATGATGTTCCGGCTGTGGCAGAACGCTCTCCTGGACAAGGTTCGACCCCGCCCACATTGTTACAGTTCAGCAAACGTGTGTTGAGATTGTAAGGGAATGAAACACAGCAAGGGGAACACTAGGGGTGGCCCATATTGTATCGTACACAATAATATCTCCAACATTTTTGAATATGGTGAACGATATTATACCTTGAAATATCGTGCCATATCACCCATCACTAATTATCACATCAGGTACTACTTTTACTGTTTTTAACAAAAGAAACGTTCACAGTTTTCTCATTTCCCATCATATATCTACTAGAGACAGATTTTATCTCCAGTATCATTCACTTTACTTCAGTCCTGGATATATGGAGATATTTGGAGTGTATTATTTAGTATCATGACATTCTGGACCATTGACTTTTGTTACAATCTGATGAAAATTCTGTATTGTTTAATATCTCAGTTAGGGGTGTGCCATATCATATTGTATGCAATAATAAAATTTAATTTTCATTTTGTTGCAGTAGTGTATTCTTAAAATATTTTTTTTAATTCACTGTTTTGTCATATCGGCAAGAGTATCATTATTGCAAACATACAATGAAATATCGTGATATTATTGTAGGCCCATATCGCCCACCCCTAGTAAACAGTTGAGATTTTATTCTCTATATAGTTGCTATAAATTAATTTCATCATTCAGGCATTCGTGAATTCCTCAGTTTACTTGTTTTTTTCTTATTTACTTTATTAATAATAGTCAATCTTGTATCACTGCCTTCTAACTCACAACACGGCTCAGAATTAAGTTTAAAGAGAACGGTTCACGTTTGTAAACATTTGCAGCCAGAAACATATTTACTAACACTGTTTTTGTCCATGAAATAAATAAATAAGAATTAAAATAATGATTTAAGATCAAAAACAAGATTTTTAATAAACACTTGGAACATTAAAAAATAAAATAAACTGATTTTAATAGATTAACCAAAGAGACACTCAGCAGTACATACAACAACTTTTGATACTCAATAAAAGCTCATCGTGGTTTCGCGGTTAAACTGATTTTAAGTTACTGTAAACAACAAAAACCACAGGCGTTTGGAGATTGCACAGTGGCGCCCCCTATGTGGGAAACCACTTCCTGCCCTCCATCTGGAGTTCACGCCATAGGACGCACTATAGGACGTGACGTCATTCCCAAACCACCCATTGCATAGCCCTAGAAAACAGTGCTACTACATCTGAGCCTGTTTAGTTTAATCAGAATATTTCTATTTTGTTATAATATTATGGTAACTGTAGGGCTGTGTATTGGCAAGAACCTGGCGATACAATACGTATCGTGATACAGCGGTCACGATTCAATATATCTCAATATACTGCGATACTACAAGTGATATTGTGATTTTTCAAATTTTATTATTAAAACACACCACTGTATGAACAGGTTTGTCAATGCTTACAATAGCAGGCGCCCTTGTACTGCTTGTTAATGTTGGAGTGGAGCTAAAAATGGATTACAACACTGCCATCTAGTGGTCAGAGGTTTAAAACAACACACACCGATTCACTGTCTGCCAGGAATCTGTATTGATACTGTGTTTTTGAGAATCGATGCAGTATCACTAAACATAATATTCCGATATTCGATATTTTGATATTTTCTTACACCCCTAGTTAAATGAACCTCATTCCCACTTATACATTCTTAATGCAACATGAAAAAATGTATTAATTCATTTATCTTTATAGCTGCATAGCCCTCTGGGTTCATATTATTAATATTATTGGTTACTAAGATATTAATTTGTGCAGTTAATTGCATGCTAAGACAAGTTTCAATGGGGTTTGTAGGTGTGAGGTCTTTGTGCATGAAGCTCCGTGCAGGGTATATGACCAACATCTCCTTTCTTACAGAAGTATGATGTAATACTGACTCTTTCTTCTCTTTGCTGTGTAGCCATTATGTCCTAAAGAGCTGTGGCACTTTGTCCACCAGTGCTATGGAAATGAGCTGGGCTTGACCAGTGATGATGAGGATTACGTGCCTCCGGACGACGACTTCAACACCATGGGGTGAGTTTTGCCCCCTCCCACGTCTGAAAAAGCCCATCTAAATGTGGTCCGCTGTTCACCCACGACTCGCCCATGACTCGGTTTAGACCTCTGTAGCTGCCTCATGAGTTGCCTCATGTGCAGTAAAGCATATCATTGGCTAAGAGTCTTGGGTACAATTGTCATGCTACCCCCTACATACCTGGGCCAATCATATTCCACTACATCAACACGAGAGATATATTAGAGACCCACCATCCGGGAATACGGCCATCCCGTCCCATCAGTATGTATGTGAGTGTGCCCGCACCCCTCCCCGAGCTGGTAATCTTGACCTCCAGCTGTTGCCCCTCCCCCTGGTGTAGGTACTGTGAGGAGATCCCGGCCGAGGACAACGAGGCCAACGACGCCTGCCCCAAAAGCCCCGAGGTCAAGGTCGACGCCAGCCCCCAGCTGCCCACGAAATCCTTCACCAGCAATAATCTCCCATCCACGGGCAGCACGGACACACCCGTCCACGTAAGGACCCCAGCGCTGAAGACGCTGGTCTTCTGATGTTTAGTAATGATTAATGTTAAGGGGATGTGTAATGTGTGTGTAGAGTCTTGGCTCTCCTTGGTGGTACTTCTTCATGTTCTTAGAGGAGTTCTCATTCTTATTCTTGGTATCTGTCAGTGGTTTGTTTTTATATTCTTAGGGAAGTTCTCCTTTTGAGTCTTGGTTCCTTTTAGTGGTTCTCCTCATTTTCTTAGAGAAGTTCTTTTTAGTCCTGGTATCTTTCAGTGGTTCTTCTTTCTGTTATTAGGGAAGTTCTCCTTTTGAGTCTTGGCTCTCCTTGGTGATTCTTCCTCATGTTCTTAGAGGAATTCTCCTTTTGAGTCTTGGTATCTTTCAGTGGTTCTTCTTTATGTTATTAGGGAAGTTCTCCTTTTGAGTAGTGTTTCTCCTCATGTTCTTAGGGAAGGTTTCCTTTTGAGTCTTGGTTCTCCTCATGTTCTTAGAGAAGTTCTTCTTTTGAGTCTTGGTTCCTTTGAGTGATTCTTCTTTATGTTCTTAGGGAAGTTCTTCTTTACAGTCTTTGTTCCTTTCAGTGGTTCTTCTTTATGTTCTTAGGGAAGTTCTCCTTTTAAGTCTTGGCTTTCCTTGGTGATTCTTCCTCATGTTCTTAGAGGAGTTCTCCTTTTTAGTCTTGGTATCTTTCAGTGGTTCTTCTTATGTTATTAGGGAAGTTCTCCTTTTTGGCTCTCTTCGTGTTCTTAGAGAAGTTCTTCCTTTTGAGTCTTTGCTCTCCTTGGTGATTCTTCCTCGTGTTCTTAAGGAAGTTTTCCTTTTAGTCTTGGTTCTCCTCACGTTCTTAGGGAAGTTCTTCTTTTGAGTCTTGGTTCCTTTCAGTGGTTCTTCTTTATGTTCGTGGGGAAGTTCTCCTTTAGAGTCTTGGTTCTCCTCATGTTCTTCAAGAAGTTCTTCTTTTGAGTCTTGGTTGCTTTGAGTGGTTCTTCCACCTTGTATTAAATTGTATTTATAATTCCGTAATTATTTGTTAATGAATGACCAGAGCTACTTTGATGTGTAGTTTGTAATATGGACAGTGAGGTCATTACTGTTTATAAAATACCAAAAATGATGATCATGACGTGTAACACCAGAAGTTTGTGCTGTAGTGTAAATGGAACTGGATTAAATTGAGTGGATGGATAACGACTCTGCTTGGTCTCCTCCTCCAGTATGACATGGCCCCAGAGGAAGAGTTTGCTGGCTGTCTTCCTGAGGACCTCCTAGCCCTGCCTTTACCGGACAACAAGCTGTCTGAGTCCAGCGTCCCCGTCCCCTCGCCTTCGCTAGACTTCAACGACAACGAGGATCTTCCCACCGAGCTCAGCGACTCCTCAGAAACTCATGACGAGGGTATGCTGGAGTATTGATCTCGTCTGTGAATCTCCTTGATTCCTTAAACACTATTATTATTATTATTTAGTTATTAATCAGTAATTAAGACTTAGATTAGCTTTAACTAAACACATTTATAACACAGTATATAAAATAATACAGAATTAAACTACACATATACACCAATCAGAACATTAAAAACATCTCCTTATATCTCCACACACTGTCCACTCTATCAGCTCCACTGACCATACAGGAGCTCCACTTACAGACTGTAGTTCATCTGATTCTCTGTACACTTTATTACTCTGTTCTTTAATGATCAGGACCCTCACAGGACCACCACAGAGCAGATACTATTAGGGAGGTGGATCATTCTCAGCACTGCAGTGACCCTGACGTGGTCCTCTAGTCCTTCATCAGTGGACACAGGACACTGCTGTCTGGATAGTTTTGGTTGGTGGGCGATTCTCAGTCTAGCAGTGACACTGAGATGTTTAAACACTCCAGCAGCAGCACTGCTGTGTCTGATCCACTCACACCAGCACAACACACACACTAACACACCACCATCATAATCCCTAATAGTAGCTGCTCTGTGGTGGTCCTGTGGGGGTCCTGATCATTAAAGAACAGAGTAATAAAGTATACAGAGAATCAGATGAACTACAGTCTGTAAGTGTAGCTCCTATATGGTCAGTGGAGCTGAGACAGCGGATAAGGAGGTGGTTTTAATGGTATGGCTGATTATGTGTGTGTATATATATATATATATATACATGAATATATATATATATATATATATATATGAATTGTATGAATTATATGTTCCTCTCCCCACTGTCAGGAGAAGTCCAGGCCTTCCATGAGGATCTGAATGGGAAGCAGTACATCAACGAGATCTACAAGTTCAGTGTGGATAAGATGTATGACCTTCTCTTCACCGAGTCTCAGTTCATGAGGGACTTCCTGGAGCTGCGCCGCTTCTCTGGTCAGCCTCAGCACACAATATATAATTATGTTATTATAATTATAATTGATTTTATATATATATATATATATATATATATATATATATATATATATATATATATATATATATATATATATATATATATTAGCATATAATTATAATAGTTATATAATAGCTATAATTCCTATAATAACAGACCATTTATCTGTGCTTATAACACCAATATGCTTAGAACTGTTATAACTTGGTATAATGACAATAAGTATATATATATATATATATATATATATATATATATATATATATATATATATATATATATATATATATATATATATATATATAAACTCTAATACTGCTTCATATGGCTCTAATAGTGAACTACATTGGTGACCTATAGCAACACAAGAGTAACTATTTATTATAGTGACTTTCAAATGAATTGAATATGTAAGTCTAGGAGTCTAAGGATTGCAGCATAAACCAAAAACAACCAGACAGACAAAGTTTTTGATATCAAAAGTGTATTATATTACAAAACAAAACTATAACATGGCTGTCCTTTCCCTTTGTAATACAAATAAATAAAGGAAAAACAATAAATAACTAAAGAGCAGATCACATTAATCATTGGGGTTAGCTAAGGCAAAAATAATAAACCAAAAATAACTACTTAACCAAACAAGCTAACTAACCTATCGGCAGAAGAAAGAGAAACAAGAGAAAACGAGAACGAAAATAAATAAACGGGCAGCTCAGCCCTACCGGGATTACATAGTTTTTAGTTTCAAACTTCTGGAGACAAATAAATATTCAACTAACAGCTCAAACCTGCACCTTATACAATACAAAGTCATCTATAGAACACACTACACAAAAACTATAAACTCAAAATAGGTTTTACAGAGTCAGAAATTTGCTCACCATGCTCACTAAACACCCCAGATAACTACACCCATGTCCTATAGTACTGTTCACCCATCAATCACTTACCATCAATCACCCAATCCCACCATCCCCATCACTCTGCTTGTTAGGAGACACTTCAGCAACCAATCTAACAAAGGAAACCACTCAAATTCTGCTTATATCATTAGCCGTGGCTAAGAAAACCATTCTGAGGAATTGGAAATCAAGAAAATCCATCAGCATAACTCACTGGAAAAATCTGCTTACAGACTATAAATTAATGGAACATCTTTCAAACCCAGCACACCCTGCTCAACACTCATTACTTCTATACAATGATAATTACCCCAAACAAATACATCTTACTCATTCTAACAACATTACCACCCACAATGAGCCTTTTTTTGGCCCACCACCACCCCCCCTCACTGGAGGACTATTAGAACTTTAATTTATTTACTTATTTACAACATGTAACATTCTCATTCCTAAGCTATGCAACATTTTGGAAAAGGCTGAGAGGGAGAGGGGACTGAGGGGGGGGGGGAGAAATAGATGGTGGACACATAGAAAATGCAAAAAGAAGAGAATATACTACTACTAATAAAAAAACAGACAAAACATTAACAAGTAAATACAAATGTTACTGAAGATGTAAATTAAAAGTGCAAATTGATGTACAAAGCAGGAAACCAAAAAAGAAAAAAAAAAACCAATAATTTCAGTGAATCTAAATTACCTTTAGATTAAGTTACCTTAAGTTACCTCAAAGTTACCTTTTAACATTCTTTTTCTTTTTTTATTTGTCTAATCTAATAAAAAAAAATTATAAAAGAATGTAAAAAGGTAACAATAATTACAATACAATTTACAATTTATTTACAATTACAATTTTTTTTTCATTTCCTGCCTTGTACATCAATTCGCACTTTCCATTTACATCTTCAAATAAATTAATATTTACTTATTATTTTTGCTTTTGTTTTGTCTGTTTTTTCTGTGTTATTTATTATTATTATTATTATTATTATTATTATTATTATTGCATTTTCTATGTGTCCAGCATCTATTTCTCTCCCCCTCAGCCCTTTCCAAAATGCTACATAGCTTAAGAATGAAAATATTACATGCTGTAAATAAATAATAAATAATGAAGTTCTATCAACCCCCCCCCCCAAAAAAAAAAGAAATATTCAACAATGCAACCTAAACTAGACAAAGTAAAAAACACTTGAGCTAGAACACTGTAGGCTTTTACATTCCAATCCCAAATCAAGAAAGAAACACTGCCATGAGGTGACTGCCATGGGCCACCTGGTGGAAACACCATGAACACCACGAATTAATCAATCTTCACCCTTAGAGATGACAGGTACTAAGGCCAGGCAGCAGAGGGCAGCAGCATCACCATACAACAGCTGAATGCAAAATGAATATTTATGAAATATTAAATTAACGTCTTGGACATTACAGTCATCACTGATTAAACAGAAGAAGTAACTACAAACCAGTGAGGAACATATACTACCACTCAAAAGTTTGGGATCACAGTGAAATGTTCTTGTTTTAATGGAGTATCTTCTCCTTAACACAACAATGGACTGACGGGTCTCTAAAGAAAGTTGTTTCTTTCTGGTCATTTTGAGTCGGTCAGCAAGCCATCAACTGCTGATCTTCAGATACTAAACTAACCTAGAATGTTGTTCTCCCTTTTATACTCACTTATTAGTAGAATGTTTCTCAGCTGTGCATCACAATTGAGCAAGAGTGTCCTAACAACCAATTAGTCCAATAACATCCTTAACTTGGATTGGTGGTCGTACCAGGAGATTTAGACAGAGGACTGAGAATTACTGATAATAGGACTATATGTAAAATAAGCCTCTATACAAAAAGAGACTTTAATACAAACATTTTTGTTCTTTAAAAATCATCTGATACACTTACATTAATTGTGAAATGGACAATTTTGTTTGTGAATTGCATGAAAATTGAATTGAAATTCTAAAGTGATCCTAAACCTTTTAGCGTTAGTGATGCTTTTAGCCTTGATTTTAAAATGTCTCCAGTGATCTCAGACGCCAACGATGAATTCTCTCTCTTTGGTTTTCGTCCATCTCGGCTTCGCTCCTTCCCCAGACGTGGTTTACCGGCCCTGGAAGAAGGAGGAGACGGGGGACCAGAGCCGAGAGATCATGTACACCATCTCTCTCACCAACCCTCTGGCTCCAAAGACGGCTACGGTCACCGAGACCCAGGTGAGCTCTTTTAACGTAGCCTTGGGTGATCTACTGTGAGCTGGCTCTGAGAGGCACGTATGACTGAACCAATCAATCTGTTTGATAATATCAAACCCGTTCGTTACCGAGGAACGCTTAGTTAGTCAGACTCTATAAGAAGAATGTAAATAAGAACGAAGGAAGGTTCCACATGTCCAGACGGACGAATGCAGTTGGTTCTAAATTGACTGGAAAGCTGCAGAACCGAGAGCGTAGATGTCGTTGCTGTCCAATGAAAAACGTTCACATTTGAATTTTCTACATCATTTCAACCTGCCAATGGTCGTTTACATTGGGTCTGTCTCAAACCCTAGTCAGTGTCTAAGTAGGCTGTCTAGGTAGCAGCTGTGTAAGTAGCAGCGTTCTCTCCTCATCTCTCCTCATAAACAGATTACTGAGACGCTCTAGTTAGAGAGAGACTGCGTCATGGCTGGTTCCCGCCCACTGCAGCACGCAAGGGTGGTTTAGCTGGTTGCTAAGAAACCGGCCGGCATTCAAAACAATCAGCTGTCATAAATGCTAATGTCTGGAGTATAAAAGTGTAAATGGTGAAGGACTCGTTACAGAGTTGATAATAAAATACTGTTTTGTGTGATTATATGACCAGAAACACATTAAAACTCCAGAGAGAATCAAAATAACTCACATTTTAAAACCACTTCACTGCTCCTAGATTAGCCTGCGGTGCATCATGGGATTGTCTTAGCGGCTGAGGAAGAGTTTGATGCTTTCTTAAAATCAGGTCTAAATAAGGTTCCTCAGTAGACAGCATGTTTAAGGTATGTACGAATTGGGACAGTCTACATGTCGGGAGCGCATACTATGATGTAAAATCCTGCCTATGTAGGAGCTCAGTAGGATTTGGGACACACCCATTGTGTGAACATATCATGATGAATGGACCAATAGAAGCGCTCCAAAATAGCATGGAAAGAATTCTGGTTCCATTGAAAGTAAAGTAGGTTTTTGGTCTCTCCTGTAAAGTTGCTATTTCGGGGAGGCTTGTTTTTCATTGGACAGCGACGATATGCTCTTGACGTTGATGGGGACCTATGGATCTTGTTGCCGTCCTCACTTGCTTGTGTCACCCATCTGTCACCCACATTGCTCCTGAGTCTTGCGCAGTGAGTCTCGCATATATGACTGGACAGTTCTCCTTCCAGTTTCGGCGCCCATAACAACCAAACATAGCTATAGAGTCTAACGTGACAGCGGGGTAAGGCCCAGCCAATCACACTGGCCATATGACACGAGTAGAGAACTAGATTTAACCCTTTCTGCACCTCTAGGTTAATGAGATGTTGACCGATCTCTTTTTTTTTTTGGAGGGAATCAAATTATTGTTGGGGACAATTCAATAATCGCTGGATATTGGGATATTGGTGGGGACACGTCACTTCCGTCCACCCTTGTGCAGAACAATAATAGCATAATCAAACTAGCATCCTGAAACGACGTTGGAGATGACAAGAAGGGGATTCTTCCTGTAGACCGAACCAGTGCTGCACCTAGGACCACCTTAGGCACGCATCATATAGAGGACTTCTGCTCGTTAGCATGAGTTGCTCTAGTTGTGAGCAGTTGGACAGTCGCCTGAGACTTTCATGGCTAGTTGTACCGCGTACAACTTCGTATGTGACAAATAAACTTTGACTTGACTAGATGTTGGGGGTCTACGTCACAGGGAAGCAGGCGAGAGAGGCGGGTACGTCAGCAGGAGTCGTTTATTGAAGCCCATAGTGTAACACAAACCTAAAGATTAACAAACTAACAGAACAAAAACCACACAGACCCAGACAGGGAGCAAGCAGAGGGTAGAAGTAAGAACACAGGAAAAACCTGGAACACCTGGAACCTGGAGGGCGCAGACAAGGAGGAGCAAACAAGCAAAATAAACAGAAGCACCTGGAACATGACGGAAGAGTGTAAACAACAGCAGGAACTGACAGGAAAAGTAGTCTTATCATTTATATGCTGAAGTCTCACTAAGCTGGACTTCATGTTCCTGTTCCAGACTCTGTACAAGGCCAGTCAGGAGAGCGAGTGCTACATCATCGATGCCGAAGTGATCACGCATGACGTTCCTTACCACGACTACTTCTACACCCTTAATCGCTACATGCTGACCAGAGTGGCCAAGAACAAGTGCCGGCTGAGGTGAGCTTTCAGATATTTTGGATATTATGAGGTGTTATGTTCTATATCTTTGCAACAAATTAATTTCATTATTCAAGCTTCCATGAACTCCTCAACTTGTTTTTGATCATCACAAATATATATTTCAGTGTAATTATTAACTTTATTAATAAATATGAATTTTGTATCACTGCCTTCTAACTCACAGCATGGCTCAGAATGAACTCTTATGTGTTCACTATGGAATTTAATAGGAACTGTTGATATTTGTAAACACTTGCAGTCAGGAACATATTTACAAACAGTGTTTTTGTTGATGAAGTAAATAAATAAGAACTTAAATTATAATTCAAGATCAAAAACAAGACTTTTAATGAACCCTTGGAACATGAAATAATAAAATAAACTGATTTTAGTTGATTTGCAAAAGAGAAACTCAGCCGTACATACAGTAACATAGGAAATGAATAGTTTGAGCCGTGTTGTGCGATAAAAGGGGTTTGTTTAGCCTGTACATTAAAGGGTTAAAGAAATAGCAAGTCCAAACCTGCTAATGTGGCTAAACCGCTAAAACGTACACCGCTTCTCTGTACATTCATCTTCAGAAATATTATCATGTTTCCAATAAATTGACCTGTTTGTGTCTGTATATTGATTTATTATATTAATTATATACCAAATAAACAATCACTTATATCATGCCCCCCGCAGGGTGTCTACTGAGTTGCGGTACAAGAAGCAGCCGTGGGGGCTGGTCAAGGGCTTCATTGAGAGGAACTTCTGGAGTGGCCTGGATGATTACTTCAGACATTTAGGTGAGTGGTTAGGTGAGTTCTGGGGAACCCCCCCTAATTAGCTTTGTGAGCCCCCTTAAGGAAAAACTGAGGCTGCTGAGCTGTGAGATGTAGTTAAAGATGCAGCATTGCTCTGCCTTAAGGTGGCGCTGTAGTGAATTTAGAACTATTTACCACTCGTTTTTGCATGCAGTGGAATTTGACCTGATACATATATATATATATATATATATATATATATATATATATATATATATATATATATATATATATATATATATATATACACACACAAACTAGTGAATAGAAGCACTAGGGGGCAATGAAAGCCCCATGTATACAGACAATAGTGAACATACACTGTAGGGGGCAGTAAAACACCCGTATATACACACATACTAATAAACACGTACACACTAATGGATAGTGAAACCCCCATATATACACATACTAGTGAACACACACGAGGGGTAGTGAAACCTCCATATGTACACACACTAGGGAGGGCACACACACTAGGGGGCAGTGAAACACCCATATATACACACACTAGTGAACATACACACTCTAGGGGGTAGTGAAACACACATATATACACACACTAGTGAACATACACACACTAGGGGGTAGTAAAACCCCCATATATACACATACTAGTGAACATACACTCCAGGGTGCAGTGAAATCCCCATATATACACACACCAGTGAACACAAACACACTAAGGGGTAGTAAAATACCCATATATACACACACTAGTGAACGCACACACACTAGGGGGTAGTGAAACCCCCATACATACACACACTAGTGAACACACACACACTAGGGGGCAGTGGAACACCCAAATATACACACACTACTGAACACAGACACACTAGGGGGCAGTTAAACACCCATATACACACCTACTAGTGAACATACACACACTAAGGGGTAGTGAAACATCCATATATACACACACATTAGGGGTCAGTGAAACACCCACATGCACACACACTAGGGGGCAGTGAGCACACTTGGAGTGGTGGGCAGCCCTATCCACAGTACCAGGGAGCAGTTTGGGGGTTAGTTGTCTTGGTCAAGGGCACTTCAGTTGTGTTCTATCAGTTGTGTCCAGGCGATCAAACCAACTTCCTTCCAATCACCTTCACAGCCCAACCCTGCCATTGAGACCTGATTATTGGTTATAAATTGTTTTTAAACCAGGTGTGTGTCTGTTTGTGTGTTTGTGTGTTTGTGTGTGTGCGCGTGTGTGTGTGCAGAGCTGGAGCTAAGTAAGATGGAGGCTCTAACAGAACCGCATGGGCAGTCCCCCAAAGCCAAAGCGGTCCGTGCGGCCACAGCACGGCGGAGGAAGAGGCCGATGGTGCACCTGCGGCCACAGCACCTGGACGAGGCCCTCAGCCCAGTCACCACACCTGAGGACGAGGAGGAGGTCATCCACCGCATCAAACACGTGGCAGGTCCGGCAGCGTCCCAGCTAACACACAAATCACACAACTCATCAATCAGTAGCAATAACCCCCCACATGATTAACCCTCCGCACACATCACTACTAATAACCTGCTTTCTTTCCCATAATCCTCAGGATCCACGCAGACCCGACACCTCCCTGACCCGGGCCCTGGAGGCCTGGCCCTCTACAGTGTCTCCAAACTGCTGCTCATCATCAGCTTTGTGTGAGTCACATGAACCTGAAGATTAGGAAGAGTTTACAGTCTGTTATTACTGTACATGTGTCTTTTGTCAGCTTTGAATTTTATTCAAGGCTTATATCATTTTATCTAGGGGTCATCTTCATCCAGTATGAATCTGCAGTGTGTGTAGTGTTTACAGTCTGACAGTAATAACTGTGGAGTGATTTTAATCCAGTATGAATCTGTAGTGTGTGTAGTGTTTACAGTCTGACAGTAATAACTGTGGAGTGATTTTAATCCAGTATGAATCTGCAGTGTGTGTAGTTGTTACAGTCTGACCGTAATAACTGTGGAGTGATTGTAATCCAGTGTGAATCTGCAGTGTGTGTAGTTGTTACAGTCTGATAGTAATAATTGTGGAGTGATTTTAATCCAGTGTGGATCTGCAGTGTGTGTAGTGTTTACAGTCTGATAGTAATAACTGTGGAGTGATTTTAATCCAGTATGAATCTGCAGTGTGTGTAGTTGTTACAGTCTGACAGTAATAATTGTGAAGTGATTTCAATCCAGTATGAATCTGCAGTGTGTGTAGTTGTTATAGTCTGACAGTAATAATTGTGGAGTGATTTTATTCCAGTATGTATCTGCAGTGTGTGTAGTGTTTACAGTCTGACAGTAGTAACTATGGAGTGATTTTAATCCATTATGAATCTGCAGTGCGTGTAGTTGTTACAGTCTGACAGTAATAACTGTGGAGTGATTTTAATCCAGTATGTATCTGCAGTGTGTGTAATGTTTACAGTCTGACAGTAATAATTGTGGAGTGATTTTAATCCAGTATGAATCTGCAGTGTGTGTAGTGTTTACAGTCTGACAGTAATAATTGTGGAGTGATTTTAATCCAGTATGAATCTGCAGTGTGTGTAGTTGTTACAGTCTGACAGTAATAACTGTGGAGTGATTTTAATCCAGTATGAATCTGCAGTGTGTGTAGTTGTTACAGTCTGACAGTAATAACTGTGGAGTGATTTTAATCCAGTATGAATCTGCAGTGTGTGTAGTTGTTACAGTCTGATAGTAATAATTGTGGAGTGATTTTAATCCAGTGTGAATCTACAGTGTTTGTAGACGTCACTCAGTCTGTGTCTGTTCTCAAATATCACTCCTCAGACGGAACTCTCAGAACTCATTTCTACATGAAAAACATCTCCGTCTCTGTTCTTCTTCTGTTCACGTCTCTTTTCTCTTTCTTGTCTTCATTGCATCCTGTAGGATCTGTGTAAGGTACATTACATTTTAATGTGGATGCTGTGATACTAGCGTGCTGACACTAGAGGTCAGCAAAGCCAAGCCTATAGTAACGCTGAGCCTGAGCTCTGCAGCTGAGAAGTGACTGGTGCTGTTGTGTTCTCTGCTGATTGGCAGCCTGGTGTTGCTGGTTCTTCTGAACATGATGCTGTTCTATAAGCTGTGGATGCTGGAATACACCACTCAGAGTCTAGCGTCTCTGCAGGGCCTGAGACCCGGAGAGAGGTACGAGCACAGAAGATTCCAGAAAAGCTTTAGTGCATAATTTTCACTCACTATATATGTATCAGTGTCTCCAAGCACACTTCAGACACACTTCAGACACACTTCAGACACACTTCAGACACACTTCTGGAAAATATCATGTAATTAATGTAATTAACTGTCATGTTTTTAATTACCATATAATTAGAATCACTCAATATAAGTGAAGTACATGCAAACTCATCTAGTAGTAGTAGTTCAGATGTAAACAAAGTCATTCAGAGTGGTTCGGCATGTTCTAGAGAAGCTTCAGTACTGTTCACAGTGGTGGTGAATGGAACCAGACGTCCACCTTTAAAAGCTCCTTCAAAGTGAACTGTACACTGTCTGATGTCATGTTTCAGGCTTTGTTTATGATAATGATGAATGGTATTATTTTATAATACAATTTTGGCTTTTAACATGTTCATTTTTTCAAAATTATGGTGGAGGAACACATGCAGGGCACTGTGAGCCCCAGAGAACGAGTACTTTTCTAGATTTTTCACTATTTCACCATCATCAAGCTTCCATATAAACACTCAGAGAACGCATGTAGGTTCACTGGTGGTGTTGAAGTTAAATATAATGCCTATGTCTGTGTTATAGACATGGTTCCCATCACTAACAGTGTGAAGAACATCTGAACCATTACACAGCAGACCACTCAGAATGACTTAAATATTGTATTATGCACTCAGTGTATGTTTTATATCAGGGTCTTTTAATGTTGAGCAAATTGTTTTAGATGGAAATCAACATTTCTCTAGTATTAAAAGTGAGGAGTAGCTCTCTTGAGGCCTCCTCACACCACGCAGGAGCTCTGGAGGTAGAAATGAATGCAGTTTTAATGGAGTGGAACATTCACCTCAAACTCAATGCAGGAAGAGAACACTAGAGGGCAGTAGTAGTAGCTCTGACTGGTCAGCCTGGCTCTTCAAGCATTTGCACAATGTAGAAAATATGAAATATGAATATAATAATACTAATACACCGTACAACCAGAAAATGTGACAACAAATAATAGAGTATCTGAAATATTGAGGCATGTATATAAGAGCTATCTCAGAAAATGAGATAAAACATTTCATTTTGCTCTTATAATGTAATGTAATATTTAAATAGAAGGAATAAATAAAAAATAGAAAATAATAATAATAATACACATAACTATACAGTATAGAAAACATAATACATATAATATTACAATAATATTACAATATATATCGTTTCTGTTCAAAGTAAAACAAGTATCTCCAAAATACCAACTTTACAGGAGAGGACAAAAACTGTCTTCACTTTCAATGTAAGTCAATGGAACCAGAATGTTGTCCAAGCTATTTTGGAGCATTTCTATTGGTCCATTCATGATGAAATTCCGACACAGTGTAAACGGCAGCTGTCGTGTTTAAATAAAGCAGAAAAATAAAAATGGACAAAAATTTTGTTATTATATTATTATTATATGTATTATTATATATTTTTCTTTAAAGAGCATCATTATGATAGAGCCGCTCCTTGGTCACCTGACAAGGACCAAAAAGTTTTCTTTTAAATAGTTTGTGTATTGTTTAATCATTTCAATAGTATCTGCTAATAATTAAGCACAGCTGCTTCTCTGTCTGGTTTATTACTCTGTTCTTTAATGACCAGGACCCCCACAGGACCACCACAGAGCAGGGTCTATTAGGGAGGTGGGTCATTCTCAGCACCTGAGTGACACTGACATGGTGTGTGTTGTGCTGGTGTGAGTGGATCAGACGCAGCAGTGCTGCTGCTGGAGTGTTTAAACACCGTGTCCACTCACTGTCCACTCTATTAGACACTCCTACTACTTGCTGGTCCACCTTGTAGATGTAGAGTCAGAGACAGTAGCTCATCTGCTGCTGCACAGTTTGTGTTCCTCTAGTTGTTCATCATCAGTGGACACAGGACGTCGCCCACAGGACACTGCCCACACTGCAGTGCTGAGAATGACCCAACTCCCTAATAGTATCTGCTCTGGGGGTCCTGTGGGGGTCCTGATCTTTGAAGAACATGGTAATAAAGTATACAGAGAATCAGATGGTGAGTAACTATATTCAAGCTGTCTGTATGTGTTTTCTAGTAAACTTCCCCAAACCCAAATGGAATGGGCTCAGCTCCTGGAGTCTCAGCAGCGTTACCACGAAGACGAGCTGGAGAAGTGGCGGGAGATCATCAGGTCGTCGGTGGTCTTGTTAGATGAGGTACTGAAACCTAGGATTGGGTAAATTGGACCTTTTCTCTAATTAGAAGCTCTTAGATTTACATTAAAAACCTGTGTTGCTCACTCTTGTGCCTCCTTTGCAGATGAGAGACTCTTTAATGAACCTCCAGAAGGGAATCGGTGTACGGGAGTACAGCTCCAAGGCTGAGGAGAAGAGGAGCCGCTACCACTGAGGCGCTGATTCCGGCCGAATGGACGCCGTGTGCAATACCAGTGCCCGTCTCTGGGCCGAGCTGGACCGGACTCGGCTGGACTGAGCTGGACTGGGCTGTCTTCCTCGCTCCTCCCTCTGCGTCAACATTCAAGGAGGGCCAGCTGAACAGGAAGGTGAAAAAGAAAAACAAAAAAAAAACACAAAAAAAAAACGAACCCTAGTGAACTGCATGCAGTTTGACCCTCACGACTACCAATCCCGCTCAGCCAGAGCCAAAACCCCCGAAGCCCACCAGTGACTCGCGGGCCTTTTTTAAAGGACTCGAGTGGGTGTCGTACGCACACAGCCATGTCCCCCAGCTGCAGTACACCCGATCTTTTTTGATAAGCCTTTCGGAATCTGGGACCAGGTTAGAATACCGACCTATAATAATCTCGAAGTGTTACGTGGGGTACGTGCACATGCGGATACGAGAATGTGGAATCAGAGTATATACGGAAAACACACCTGAAGATATATGATTTCTATGTAGAGCTATATTTGTTGCCAGAGCTACTTTTTACGAGGCTTCCATGGAAAATCGGGGCTGGAACCCCGATAGCTTGTGCCATGGTGCTAATTATGCAGATATGTTCCTGTTATGGTCGTTCGTTCCCCGTCTATGTGTAGAGTAGAACTTTGTTTTGTTTTGTTTTTGTTTTTTTTAATGCCCGGAAATGCGAAACGCCGACAGTCCTGGGGGTAGAGCATGTCCTTATCTTCCTCAAACAGGTCCTGCAGGGTATCGCAACAGGAACATCTGGGGGCAACCAGTAGGGGGCGATGATGGGCTCGTCAAGCCATAACATTAAAACCACCATTATATCAGCTCCACAACTCCACACCTACAGACTGTAGTTCATCTGATTCTCTGTATACTTTCTTACTCTGTTCTTTAATGATCAGGACCCCCACAGGACCACCACAGAGCAGATACTATTAGAGAGGTGGGTCATTCTCAGCACGGCAGTGACACTGACTTAGTGGTGGTGTGTTAGTTGGTGTGTGTTGTGCTGGTGTGAGTGGATCAGGCACAGCCTCAGTGTCACTGCTGGACTGAGAATCGTCCACCAACCAAAACTATCCCAGACAGCAGTGTCCTGTGGGCGGCGTCCTGTGTCCACTGATGAAGGACTAGAGGAGCACAATCTGTGCAGCAGCAGATGAGCTACTGTCTCTGACTTTACATCTACAAGGTGGACCAGCAAGGTAGAAGAAAATAATACAGTGGTCCTGTGGAGGTCCTGATCATTAAAGAACAGAGTAATAAAGTATACAGAGAATCAGATGAACTACAGTCTGTAAGTGGAGCTCCTGTATGGTCAGTGGAGCTGATGAACTGGACAGTGTGTGTAGATACAAGGAGGTGGTATTAATGTAATGGCCAGTTAGCTTGACAGGAAAGCTGGGGGCAGGTTGGTTGCCCCTGGATGTACTCTCGCCCTGCAGGACTACCTCAAAGTCTTTCAGATTCCTTCCTCGTGCTGTACTGTATTTCATTTTGCACAGGCTGGAGTATCAGCTGGGCCGGTTTCTTATAGCAGTGTGTTCTTCTTCCGCTCTGCTTGAGGACTGGTCATGATTTTGTGTTGCCAAGTTGGTTTTAGCAGCATTCTGTTTATTTTCAAACCGAGTGACATCATGTCAGCGCGTCTTTAGTGAAGTCCTGCTGGAAGCCCATCGTTTGTGAAAACCATCATGAGGTTTCGGACGTTCCTGCAGCTGTGGCGGCAGCTGTTAGCCGGAGCCGGTGACTGAGACAGTGTTCAGCAGTAGCCATGTTTTCACTCGGCTCGGTCTGGTCGGATGCAGACGCTCTGGAAGAACGATGCTGTGAAAGAGTCCTGCAGCTGGACCAACAGAGAGAGTAACTAAACTGTGAAAATGACCCCACACATGCTCCAGGTTCAGGTCCAGATGGTAGAACTGGAGAGCTTTCAGTGTTGAGACCCTCACCGGCACCATTGTTAGATACACCTACACTCAGTGGCCCTTATTCGTCAAAGCTGTATACGGTCCAATCTGGATATACAAAATGTTTGTGCATTGAAAGAAAGCTTGATTATAATCAGATCTACTATCAGCATCAGCTGTGATACCAATAATAAGAAGAATACAAATAGAAAATCACAGAAATACTAATAATAATACTAATAAATAGTGCAGAAACATCTTATACACTCCAGTAATATATATATATATATATATATATATATATATATATATATATATATATATATATATATATGTAGACTACTGTGCAATAGTCTGAGGGGCCTAAGCTGATCAATAAGTGTACGTACAGATGTAAATAATCATGCATACAATACAAAGTAACATGAATATGTTATTGTGAGAGAAGTAGATCAGATCTTGAGCTCCAGTTTGAAGAACAAAGTTAGGTTCCAGATTTCTCCTGGACGCCCCAGACATTGTATTTATGTATTCAGTTCCTTCAGCAGCAAATCTTGATTTAGCTTAATGAAGTACTGAGCAGTCAAAGCAGGTATTAGATGAGAACTGATAATAATACTGGGTTGTTTAGGAGAAGCTTGGAAAGGGTTAAATAAACACACTGCCGTATGGAAAAGCACTACTTACTCTATTAATACTGTTTAATATTTAATAATAAAGTGTTTACTGAGTAAATAAAAACTTTCTGTCTGGAAACAATAGCTTTTTAAATATTATAATGTCCCCAAGTGTCTTTTGCACAGTACTTTTTAACACAACTTTGATGGATAAGGGTCATCTTCCATTTTTTAAGCTCCATTTATAACCATATAAGCAAACAGTAGCTCTAGCTCAGTTAAAGACTGTAGTCCATCTGGTGCTTTGCTTTATAAGCCCCCCGTTTGCTCTGTTCCTTACTGATCAGGACCCTCATCTGAGCTGGTATTATGTGGATGGTGAAAGAATCATTTATTAGTATTATATAGTATTAAGCTCTGTTGACCTTATGATTGGTTAGCTGATCTCCAACGTATTCCAGACTGTGGTAGGTTGACCCGATACAGTGGACAATAAAGAGGCCAGTGAGTGAACATGTTCAGAAAAAAAACACAGTTTTAACCCTTGAAGCTCTTAACAATTTTTTTTTCCCCAACCTTTCAGCTGCTGTGTGGTCAGTTGCATTAGACCGCTTTAGTATTGCATCAGAAAACACGACTGCAGTCTGCTTCACTGAAAAGCTTCTATTAAACTAGACGCGGACCAATCACTGACCATAGTGGCGCCACAGTGTGGGCAGGATTTCAGGTAGGGACGGTTTTGGTCTTGATCTTGTCCACAGCCTTTATGTGAAGATGGTCAGAGACTCCATTGCTCTTGTTCATGCATATGGCCTTCAAACTACGACCTTCAAACCTTTTACAACCTCCAAATAACGAGGGTTTGCACAGATTGCATCACGTTTATAGAGCGCAGAAGAAGTCCGGTGCAAGCACGGTGGCCGACGGCGTGACGGCTGCTTTTCTTCCCCGTTCTTTTCATCATGCGTTCCCCCTCAAGCAGCAAGAAGTGGAGCAGCAGCAGACCAGCAGGGTTCAGCTTATTGTTATCTCTACATTCCTACAGGCCAGTTTGTATGTCTCGCTGCAGACTCCCAGCTCTGATACCAATATACAGTTACACTAATGGGCTGTTCTCGCGCCTGTAGAGAGGAATATCGTCACCGTCCAATGAAAAAAATAAGTCTCTAAAATCGCAACTTTACAGAAGAGGCCAAAAACAGTCTTAATTTCAATGTAAGTCAATGGAACCAGATTTTTTTCCAAGCTATTTTGGAGTATTTCTATTGCTCCATTGATCATAAAGTGTTCCCACAATGGAAACAGCAGTTTATCTACAGCCTTCATGCCCAAACCACTCTCGCAGCCATTCCATGACATATGGAAGGTGTATGTTTCTAGATTCAGGATTAACCTTGCTTCAAGACCTAAAACCAGTGGATCAAGTTTGGTGGACTAGAACCTAGTTCTAGATTAAATTACAATGCCTGCAGTGTTTAAGAACCTATAACAGTGCGTGGGTGATTGTTATTGGTATTGGTTACTGTACACTTAAGTGTATATATATATATATATATATATATATATATATATATATATATATATATATATATATATATATATAGTGCCTTGCAAAAGTATTCGGCCCCCTTGATTTTTTTTTTTTGTGAAGAATCAACAACAAGTGGGACACAATCGTGAAGTGGAACCAAATTTATTAGATATTTTAAACTTTTTTTAGAAATAAAAAACTGAAAAGTGGGGCGTGCAATATATTTCTAAAAAAAGTTTAAAATATCCAATAAATTTGATTCCACTTCATGATTGTGTCCCACTTGTTGATTCTTCACAAACAATTACAATTTCATATCTTTATGTTTGAAAGCCTGTAAGTTTAAGGGGGCCGAATACTTTTGCAAGGCACTATATAACACTATATATATATATATATATATTGGATATAAGGAATACCTGGACTTTCTTAAAGGCTAGAAAAGTTCCCGCCCAATGGAATTGGCTTTAAATATAGTACTGTCTATTGAAACTGTTCACAGATCTGCTCAATGACTTTAGGAGCAATTTGTAGTTCTACACTTATGGACTATAGTTTATCTGATTCTCTGTATACTTTGCTACCCTGTTCTTCAACGATCAGGATCCCCACCAGGACCCCAGGTAGTATAGTGTGTGTTGTGCTGGAGTGTTTAAACACTGTGTCCACTCACTGTCCACTCTATTAGACACTCCTACTACTTGCTGGTCCACCTTGTAGATGTAAAGTCAGAGACAGTAGCTCATTTGCTGCTGCACAGTTTGTGTTCTCTAGTCCTTCATCATCAGTGGACACAGGACAGTGTTGAACACCATGGGCTGGATAGTTTGGTTAGGTGGACCACCCAAATAACACCTACTCTGTGGTGGTTCTGACCATTTAGAACTGGCAGACAGTCTGTAATTGTAGAGATATATGATAAGCTGATTAATGAGCTCAGTGAGTGAAGGTCACATGACTGAAGTCACCTTATCCCAGCTTTAAACTTGGTTTTATCGGACCATGGTCAACCATATTACTCTCTATCTAGGTAAGTAGCCTATAGGACCCTAGCTTTGGGGGCTTAACAGGCCACCACCGTCTTTCCATTCCAAATATTATGTTCACAGCATCAACACAGTTTAGTCTCAGCTTAGGCTTGGACTGGGTCTGGGAATCCAACCATGGATGTTAAGCTAGCTCCATTCCCTGTAACTGTAATAGTATTCCAATGTGGCAACCACAGTGTCTTCTATCTTCAGTCTTCTGGCTCTTTCTCAAGGGTCCATGTGGTTCTTTCTGCAGGGGGTCTTTCCATAGTTGTTTTCTATGGCCATGACTGTTATGGTCAAGGACCCAGAGGTCACCTAGCTGGCTGAAATTGGAGTTTTGAAGTGTAAGCATCAGCATGGGTCAGTGTTAAACATAAATAAATAAATAAATTAATTAATTAATTAATAAAGACCACCATAATTACTCAGCATATTAGTACTGGGGAAGCTTTTAGGGTTTTGATGTGTTAATGAATGCCAAACATGCTGTATTATTATTTATTAGTCCATAAATACGATTAGCCTTTTTACTGGAACTGGAATCGGAAGCAAGCCAGGTCGTACATGGCAGATGAAAACAAGGCCTCCATTGTATTCACCTCCTCTATCCCTCCCTGCTAAGGAACAGAGGAGCGACTGAAGGACTACGTACAAGAAAAGTATTGTGGCATTGTACTGCAAACGTATGTTGATAAAATACCTACTGCTGTTTTTTTTAATGATTATTATTTGAAACTCCGTATATCAAATTCAAATATTTATACATATATTGTAATGTATGTATATGTTGTGTATAGTTCCTGTGTATAATTCAAGGACGCCCCTGTGCGCTGGACGCAAGCTGGCGGTCCTCGAAGACAAAACAAAAATGACTTTCAGGAAACAAAAAAAGGAAAGATTCAACAATTTATGTGATCTAGAAAAGGACGGAATGAATAAAAGTATTTAAAAGCTGCTGTGCGTCACTCCTTTCAGTTGCGTCTCCAAATCATTACTGTGATTAAAGCAGCAGCAAAGCGTGCAGACAGCACAGGACTGAGCCCAGATGGACTGACGCTACAGCCGGGCCGCCCTGTCTAAAGGCTACACTCGAGTGTTTGTGTCAGAGATCTGTATGTGGAAACTGCAATGAAGAAACTGAAGATATGCAAATACTCTGATATGCAAATAAGTGCTGCCAAAAGCAACAGTGGCAAGAAAAACTCTCCAAGAGCAAAAGCGAGAAACCTGCAGAGAAACAACGACTCAAAGTGAGCAGATCATTCACTTCTTAATGAAATTAGAGAACAAGTCAGAACTATCATAACTACTGTTAGAAGAATATTATGAAGCCCATAAGAACTACTTATAGAAGCCTATCATAACTACTGCTAGAAGCATATCATAACTACTGCTAGAAGAATATTATGAAGCCTATCATAACTACTGTGAGAAGAATATTATGAAGCCTATCATAACTACTGCTAGAAGAATATTATGAAGCCTATCAGAACTACTTATAGAAACCTATCATACCTACTGCTAGAAGAATATTATGAAGCCTATCATAACTACTGTTAGAAGAATATTATGAAGCCTATCATAACTACTGTTAGAAGAATATTATGAAGCCTATCAGAACTACTTATAGAAACCTATCATACCTACTGTTAGAAGAATATTATGAAGCCTATCATAACTTATGTTAGAAGAATATTATGAAGCCTATCATAAATACTGTTAGAAGAATATTATGAAGTCTATCAAAACTACTGTTAGAAGCATCTCATAACTACTGTTAGAGGAATATTATTAAGTATATCATACCTACTGATAGAAGCCTATCATAACTTATTTCAGAAGATTATTATGAAGCCTATTATAACTACTGTTAAAAGCAAATTATGAAAAATAGTATAACTACATATAGAAGCATATAATGAATACTGTTAGAACCTTATTATGAAGCCTACCATAACTACTGTTAGAAGCCTGCCATAAGTACTTTTAAAAGCTTATTACGAAGAATCTCATAACTATTGTTAGAGGCCTATCATAACTAATGTTAGAAGCCTATCAATATACTGTTAGAAGCCTATCATAACTACTGTTAGAAGCTTATGAAGCCTATCATGACTAACATTAGAAGCTTATTATAAAGCCTATCATAACTACTGTAAGAGGGCAATCATAACTATTGTTAGAAGCTTATTATGAAGCCTATCATAACTACAGTTAGAAGCCTATCATAACTAATGTTAGAAGCTTATCATAACTACTGTTGGAAGCCTATCATAACTACTGTTAGAAGCGTATTATGAAGCCTATTATAACTACTGCTAGAAGCCTATCATAACTACTGTTGGAAGCCTATCATAACTAATGTTAGAAGCATATCATAACTACTGTTAGAAGCTTATTATAAAGCCTATCATAACTACTGTTAGAAGCCTATCATAACTACTGTTGGAAGCCTATCATAACTACTGTTAGAATACTATCATAAATAATGTTAGAATACTATCATAACTACTGTTAAAATACTATCATAACTACTATTAGAATACTATCATAACTAATGTTAGAATACTATCATAACTACTGTTAGAATACTATCATAACTACTATTAGAATACTATCATAACTACTGTTAGAAGCCTATCGTAACTACTGTTAGAATACTATCATAACTACTGTTAGAATACTATCATAACTACTGTTCGAATACTATCATAACTACTGTTAAAAGCCTATCGTAACTACTGTTAGAATACTATCATAACTACTGTTAGAATACTATCATAACTACTATTAGAATACTATCATAACTACTATTAGAATACTATCATAACTACTGTTAGAATACTATAATAACTACTGTTAGAATACTATCATAACTACTATTAGAATACTATCATAACTACTAATAGAATACTATCATGACTACTGTTAGAATACTATCATAACTACTATTAGAATACTATCATAACTACTCATAGAATACTATCATAACTACTGTTAGAAGCCTATCGTAACTACTGTTAGAATACTATCATAACTACTGTTAGAATACTACCATAACTACTGTTAGCATAGTATCATAACTACTGTTAGAATACTATCATAACTACTATTAGAATACTATCATAACTACTGTTAGAACTACTGTTATCATAACTATCACTACTGTTAGAATACTATCATAACTACTGTTAGAAGCCTATCATAACTACTGTTAGAATACTGTCATAACTACTGTTAGAATACTATCATAACTACTATTAGAATACTATCATAACTACTGTTAGAATACTATCATAACTACGGTTAGAATACTATCATAACTACTGTTAGAAGCCTGTCATAACTACTGTTAGAAGCCTATCATAACTACTGTTAGAATACTATCATAACTACTATTAGAATACTATCATAACTACTGTTAGAAGCCTATCATAACTACTGTTAGAATACTATCATAACTACTATTAGAATACTATCATAACTACTGTTAGAAGCCTATCATAACTACTGTTAGAATACTATCATAACTACTGTTAGAATACAATCATAACTACTATTAGAATACTGTCATAACTACTATTAGAATACTATCATAACTACTAATAGAATACTATCATGACTACTGTTAGAATACTATCATAACTACTGTTAGAATACTATCGTAACTACTGTTAGAATACTGTCATAACTACTGTTATCATAACTATCACTACTGTTAGAATACTATCATAACTACTGTTAGAAGCCTATCATAACTACTGTTAGAATACTTTCATAACTACTGTTAGAATACTATCATAACTACTATTAGAATACTATCATAACTACTGTTAGAATACTATCATAACTACGGTTAGAATACTATCATAACTACTGTTAGAAGCCTGTCATAACTACTGTTAGAAGCCTATCATAACTACTGTTAGAATACTATCATAACTACTATTAGAATACTATCATAACTACTATTAGAATACTATCATAACTACTGTTAGAAGCCTATCATGACTACTGTTAGAATACTATCATAACTACTATTAGAAAACTATCATAACTACTGTTAGAAGCCTATCATAACTACTGTTAGAATACTATCATAACTACTGTTAGAATACAATCATAACTACTATTAGAATACTATCATAACTACTATTAGAATACTATCATAACTACTAATAGAATACTATCATGACTACTGTTAGAATACTATCATAACTACTGTTAGAATACTATCGTAACTACTGTTAGAAGCCTATCATAACTACTGTTAGAATACTATCATAACTACTATTAGAATACTATCATAACTACTGTTAGAAGCCTATCATAACTACTGTTAGAATACTATCATAACTACTGTTAGAATACTATCATAACTACTATTAGCATACTATCATAACTACTATAAGAATACTATCATAACTACTGTTAGAATACTATCATAACTACTGTTAGAATACTATCATAACTACTATCAGAATACTATCATAACTACTATTAGAATACTATCATAAATACTGTTAGAATACTATCGTAACTACTGTTAGAATACTATCATAACTACTGTTAGAAGCCTATCATAACTACTGTTAGAATACTATCATAACTACTATTAGCATAGTATCATAACTACTGTTAGAATACTATCATAACTACTATTAGAATACTATCATAACTACTGTTAAAATACTATCATAACTACTATCAGAATACTATCATAACTACTATTAGAATACTATCATAACTACTATTAGAATACTATCATAACTACTGTTAGAATACTATTAGAATACTATCATAACTACTGTTAGAATACTATCATAACTACTATTAGAATACTATCACAACTACTATTAGCATACTATCATAACTACTGTTAGAATACTATCATAACTACTATCAGAATTCTATCGTAACTACTGTTAGAATACTATCATAACTACTGTTAGAATACTATCATAACTACTGTTAGAAGCCTATCATAACTACTGTTAGAATACTTTCATAACTACTGTTAGAATACTATCATAACTACTATTAGAATACTATCATAACTACTGTTAGAATACTATCATAACTACGGTTAGAATACTATCATAACTACTGTTAGAAGCCTGTCATAACTACTGTTAGAAGCTATCATAACTACTGTTAGAATACTATCATAACTACTATTAGAATACTATCATAACTACTGTTAGAAGCCTATCATAACTACTGTTAGAATACTATCATAACTACTATTAGAATACTATCATAACTACTGTTAGAAGCGTATCATAACTACTGTTAGAATACAATCATAACTACTATTAGAATACTATCATAACTACTATTAGAATACTATCATAACTACTAATAGAATACTATCATGACTACTGTTAGAATACTATCATAACTACTGTTAGAATACTATCGTAACTACTGTTAGAAGCCTATCGTAACTACTGTTAGAATACTATCGTAACTACTGTTAGAATACTATCATAACTACTGTTATCATAACTATCACTACTGTTAGAATACTATCATAACTACTATCAGAATTCTATCGTAACTACTGTTAGAATACTATCATAACTACTGTTAGAATACTATCATAACTACTGTTAGAAGCCTATCATAACTACTGTTAGAATACTTTCATAACTACTGTTAGAATACTATCATAACTACTATTAGAATACTATCATAACTACTGTTAGAATACTATCATAACTACGGTTAGAATACTATCATAACTACTGTTAGAAGCCTGTCATAACTACTGTTAGAAGCCTATCATAACTACTGTTAGAATACTATCATAACTACTATTAGAATACTATCATAACTACTGTTAGAAGCCTATCATAACTACTGTTAGAATACTATCATAACTACTATTAGAATACTATCATAACTACTGTTAGAAGCCTATCATAACTACTGTTAGAATACTTTCATAACTACTGTTAGAATACTATCATAACTACTATTAGAATACTATCATAACTACTATTAGAATACTATCATAACTACTGTTAGAATACTATAATAACTACTGTTAGAATACTATCATAACTACTATTAGAATACTATCATAACTACTAATAGAATACTATCATGACTACTGTTAGAATACTATCATAACTACTATTAGAATACTATCATAACTACTCATAGAATACTATCATAACTACTGTTAGAAGCCTATCGTAACTACTGTTAGAATACTATCATAACTACTGTTAGAATACTACCATAACTACTGTTAGCATAGTATCATAACTACTGTTAGAATACTATCATAACTACTATTAGAATACTATCATAACTACTGTTAGAACTACTGTTATCATAACTATCACTACTGTTAGAATACTATCATAACTACTGTTAGAAGCCTATCATAACTACTGTTAGAATACTTTCATAACTACTGTTAGAATACTATCATAACTACTATTAGAATACTATCATAACTACTGTTAGAATACTATCATAACTACGGTTAGAATACTATCATAACTACTGTTAGAAGCCTGTCATAACTACTGTTAGAAGCCTATCATAACTACTGTTAGAATACTATCATAACTACTATTAGAATACTATCATAACTACTGTTAGAAGCCTATCATAACTACTGTTAGAATACTATCATAACTACTATTAGAATACTATCATAACTACTGTTAGAAGCCTATCATAACTACTGTTAGAATACTATCATAACTACTGTTAGAATACAATCATAACTACTATTAGAATACTGTCATAACTACTATTAGAATACTATCATAACTACTAATAGAATACTATCATGACTACTGTTAGAATACTATCATAACTACTGTTAGAATACTATCGTAACTACTGTTAGAATACTGTCATAACTACTGTTATCATAACTATCACTACTGTTAGAATACTATCATAACTACTGTTAGAAGCCTATCATAACTACTGTTAGAATACTTTCATAACTACTGTTAGAATACTATCATAACTACTATTAGAATACTATCATAACTACTTTTAGAATACTATCATAACTACGGTTAGAATACTATCATAACTACTGTTAGAAGCCTGTCATAACTACTGTTAGAAGCCTATCATAACTACTGTTAGAATACTATCATAACTACTATTAGAATACTATCATAACTACTATTAGAATACTATCATAACTACTGTTAGAAGCCTATCATAACTACTGTTAGAATACTATCATAACTACTATTAGAAAACTATCATAACTACTGTTAGAAGCCTATCATAACTACTGTTAGAATACTATCATAACTACTGTTTAGAATACAATCATAACTACTATTAGAATACTATCATAACTACTATTAGAATACTATCATAACTACTAATAGAATACTATCATGACTACTGTTAGAGTTAAAATACTATCATAACTACTATCAGAATACTATCATAACTACTATTAGAATACATCATAACTACTATTAGAATACTATCATAACTACTGTTAGAATACTATTAGAATACTATCATAACTATTGTTAGAATACTATCATAACTACTATTAGAATACTATCACAACTACTATTAGCATACTATCATAACTACTGTTAGAATACTATCATAACTACTATCAGAATTCTATCGTAACTACTGTTAGAATACTATCATAACTACTGTTAGAATACTATCATAACTACTGTTAGAAGCCTATCATAACTACTGTTAGAATACTTTCATAACTACTGTTAGAATACTATCATAACTACTATTAGAATACTATCATAACTACTGTTAGAATACTATCATAACTACGGTTAGAATACTATCATAACTACTGTTAGAAGCCTGTCATAACTACTGTTAGAAGGCTATCATAACTACTGTTAGAATACTATCATAACTACTATTAGAATACTATCATAACTACTGTTAGAAGCCTATCATAACTACTGTTAGAATACTATCATAACTACTATTAGAATACTATCATAACTACTGTTAGAAGCCTATCATAACTACTGTTAGAATAACTACTATTAGAATACTATCATAACTACTAATAGAATACTATCATAACTACTATTAGAATACTATCATAACTACTGTTAGAAGCCTATCATAACTACTGTTAGAATACTATCATAACTACTATTAAAACTATCATAACTACTGTTAGAAGCCTATCATAACTACTGTTAGAATACTATCATAACTACTGTTAGAATACAATCATAACTACTATTAGAATACTATCATAACTACTATTAGAATACTATCATAACTACTAATAGAATACTATCATACTGACTTACTGTTAGAATACTATCATAACTACTGTTAGAAGCCTGTCATAACTACTGTTAAAGCCTATCATAATACTGTTAGAATACTATCATAACTTACTATTAGAATACTATCATAACTACTGTTAGAAGCCTATCATAACTACTGTTAGAATACTATCATAACTACTATTAGAATACTATCATAACTACTGTTAGAAGCCTATCATAACTACTGTTAGAATACAATCATAACTACTATTAGAATACTATCATAACTACTATTAGAATACTATCATAACTACTAATAGAATACTATCATGACTACTGTTAGAATACTATCACAACTACTATTAGAATACTATCATAACTACTGTTAGAAGCCTATCATAACTACTGTTAGAATACTATCATAACTACTATTAGAATACTATCATAACTACTGTTAGAAGCCTATCATAACTACTGTTAGAATACAATCATAACTACTATTAGAATACTATCATAACTACTATTAGAATACTATCATAACTACTAATAGAATACTATCATGACTACTGTTAGAATACTATCATAACTACTGTTAGAATACTATCGTAACTACTGTTAGAAGCCTATCGTAACTACTGTTAGAATACTATCGTAACTACTGTTAGAATACTATCATAACTACTGTTATCATAACTATCACTACTGTTAGAATACTATCATAACTACTATCAGAATTCTATCGTAACTACTGTTAGAATACTATCATAACTACTGTTAGAATACTATCATAACTACTGTTAGAAGCCTATCATAACTACTGTTAGAATACTTTCATAACTACTGTTAGAATACTATCATAACTACTATTAGAATACTATCATAACTACTGTTAGAATACTATCATAACTACGGTTAGAATACTATCATAACTACTGTTAGAAGCCTGTCATAACTACTGTTAGAAGCCTATCATAACTACTGTTAGAATACTATCATAACTACTATTAGAATACTATCATAACTACTGTTAGAAGCCTATCATAACTACTGTTAGAATACTATCATAACTACTATTAGAATACTATCATAACTACTGTTAGAAGCCTATCATAACTACTGTTAGAATACTTTCATAACTACTGTTAGAATACTATCATAACTACTATTAGAATACTATCATAACTACTATTAGAATACTATCATAACTACTGTTAGAATACTATAATAACTACTGTTAGAATACTATCATAACTACTATTAGAATACTATCATAACTACTAATAGAATACTATCATGACTACTGTTAGAATACTATCATAACTACTATTAGAATACTATCATAACTACTCATAGAATACTATCATAACTACTGTTAGAAGCCTATCGTAACTACTGTTAGAATACTATCATAACTACTGTTAGAATACTACCATAACTACTGTTAGCATAGTATCATAACTACTGTTAGAATACTATCATAACTACTATTAGAATACTATCATAACTACTGTTAGAACTACTGTTATCATAACTATCACTACTGTTAGAATACTATCATAACTACTGTTAGAAGCCTATCATAACTACTGTTAGAATACTTTCATAACTACTGTTAGAATACTATCATAACTACTATTAGAATACTATCATAACTACTGTTAGAATACTATCATAACTACGGTTAGAATACTATCATAACTACTGTTAGAAGCCTGTCATAACTACTGTTAGAAGCCTATCATAACTACTGTTAGAATACTATCATAACTACTATTAGAATACTATCATAACTACTGTTAGAAGCCTATCATAACTACTGTTAGAATACTATCATAACTACTATTAGAATACTATCATAACTACTGTTAGAAGCCTATCATAACTACTGTTAGAATACTATCATAACTACTGTTAGAATACAATCATAACTACTATTAGAATACTGTCATAACTACTATTAGAATACTATCATAACTACTAATAGAATACTATCATGACTACTGTTAGAATACTATCATAACTACTGTTAGAATACTATCGTAACTACTGTTAGAATACTGTCATAACTACTGTTATCATAACTATCACTACTGTTAGAATACTATCATAACTACTGTTAGAAGCCTATCATAACTACTGTTAGAATACTTTCATAACTACTGTTAGAATACTATCATAACTACTATTAGAATACTATCATAACTACTGTTAGAATACTATCATAACTACGGTTAGAATACTATCATAACTACTGTTAGAAGCCTGTCATAACTACTGTTAGAAGCCTATCATAACTACTGTTAGAATACTATCATAACTACTATTAGAATACTATCATAACTACTATTAGAATACTATCATAACTACTGTTAGAAGCCTATCATAACTACTGTTAGAATACTATCATAACTACTATTAGAAAACTATCATAACTACTGTTAGAAGCCTATCATAACTACTGTTAGAATACTATCATAACTACTGTTAGAATACAATCATAACTACTATTAGAATACTATCATAACTACTATTAGAATACTATCATAACTACTAATAGAATACTATCATGACTACTGTTAGAATACTATCATAACTACTGTTAGAATACTATCGTAACTACTGTTAGAAGCCTATCATAACTACTGTTAGAATACTATCATAACTACTATTAGAATACTATCATAACTACTGTTAGAAGCCTATCATAACTACTGTTAGAATACTATCATAACTACTGTTAGAATACTATCATAACTACTATTAGCATACTATCATAACTACTATAAGAATACTATCATAACTACTGTTAGAATACTATCATAACTACTGTTAGAATACTATCATAACTACTATCAGAATACTATCATAACTACTATTAGAATACTATCATAAATACTGTTAGAATACTATCATAACTACTGTTAGAATACTATCATAACTACTGTTAGAAGCCTATCATAACTACTGTTAGAATACTATCATAACTACTATTAGCATAGTATCATAACTACTGTTAGAATACTATCATAACTACTATTAGAATACTATCATAACTACTGTTAAAATACTATCATAACTACTATCAGAATACTATCATAACTACTATTAGAATACTATCATAACTACTATTAGAATACTATCATAACTACTGTTAGAATACTATGAGAATACTATCATAACTACTGTTAGAATACTATAATAACTACTGTTAGAATACTATCATAACTACTATTAGAATACTATCATAACTACTATTAGCATACTATCATAACTACTGTTAGAAGCCTATCATAACTACTGTTAGAATACTATCATAACTACTATTAGAATACTATCATAACTACTGTTAGAAGCCTATCATAACTACTGTTAGAATACAATCATAACTACTATTAGAATACTATCATAACTACTATTAGAATACTATCATAACTACTAATAGAATACTATCATGACTACTGTTAGAATACTATCATAACTACTGTTAGAATACTATCGTAACTACTGTTAGAAGCCTATCGTAACTACTGTTAGAATACTATCGTAACTACTGTTAGAATACTATCATAACTACTGTTATCATAACTATCACTACTGTTAGAATACTATCATAACTACTATCAGAATTCTATCGTAACTACTGTTAGAATACTATCATAACTACTGTTAGAATACTATCATAACTACTGTTAGAAGCCTATCATAACTACTGTTAGAATACTTTCATAACTACTGTTAGAATACTATCATAACTACTATTAGAATACTATCATAACTACTGTTAGAATACTATCATAACTACGGTTAGAATACTATCATAACTACTGTTAGAAGCCTGTCATAACTACTGTTAGAAGCCTATCATAACTACTGTTAGAATACTATCATAACTACTATTAGAATACTATCATAACTACTGTTAGAAGCCTATCATAACTACTGTTAGAATACTATCATAACTACTATTAGAATACTATCATAACTACTGTTAGAAGCCTATCATAACTACTGTTAGAATACTTTCATAACTACTGTTAGAATACTATCATAACTACTATTAGAATACTATCATAACTACTATTAGAATACTATCATAACTACTGTTAGAATACTATAATAACTACTGTTAGAATACTATCATAACTACTATTAGAATACTATCATAACTACTAATAGAATACTATCATGACTACTGTTAGAATACTATCATAACTACTATTAGAATACTATCATAACTACTCATAGAATACTATCATAACTACTGTTAGAAGCCTATCGTAACTACTGTTAGAATACTATCATAACTACTGTTAGAATACTACCATAACTACTGTTAGCATAGTATCATAACTACTGTTAGAATACTATCATAACTACTATTAGAATACTATCATAACTACTGTTAGAACTACTGTTATCATAACTATCACTACTGTTAGAATACTATCATAACTACTGTTAGAAGCCTATCATAACTACTGTTAGAATACTTTCATAACTACTGTTAGAATACTATCATAACTACTATTAGAATACTATCATAACTACTGTTAGAATACTATCATAACTACGGTTAGAATACTATCATAACTACTGTTAGAAGCCTGTCATAACTACTGTTAGAAGCCTATCATAACTACTGTTAGAATACTATCATAACTACTATTAGAATACTATCATAACTACTGTTAGAAGCCTATCATAACTACTGTTAGAATACTATCATAACTACTATTAGAATACTATCATAACTACTGTTAGAAGCCTATCATAACTACTGTTAGAATACTATCATAACTACTGTTAGAATACAATCATAACTACTATTAGAATACTGTCATAACTACTATTAGAATACTATCATAACTACTAATAGAATACTATCATGACTACTGTTAGAATACTATCATAACTACTGTTAGAATACTATCGTAACTACTGTTAGAATACTGTCATAACTACTGTTATCATAACTATCACTACTGTTAGAATACTATCATAACTACTGTTAGAAGCCTATCATAACTACTGTTAGAATACTTTCATAACTACTGTTAGAATACTATCATAACTACTATTAGAATACTATCATAACTACTGTTAGAATACTATCATAACTACGGTTAGAATACTATCATAACTACTGTTAGAAGCCTGTCATAACTACTGTTAGAAGCCTATCATAACTACTGTTAGAATACTATCATAACTACTATTAGAATACTATCATAACTACTATTAGAATACTATCATAACTACTGTTAGAAGCCTATCATAACTACTGTTAGAATACTATCATAACTACTATTAGAAAACTATCATAACTACTGTTAGAAGCCTATCATAACTACTGTTAGAATACTATCATAACTACTGTTAGAATACAATCATAACTACTATTAGAATACTATCATAACTACTATTAGAATACTATCATAACTACTAATAGAATACTATCATGACTACTGTTAGAATACTATCATAACTACTGTTAGAATACTATCGTAACTACTGTTAGAAGCCTATCATAACTACTGTTAGAATACTATCATAACTACTATTAGAATACTATCATAACTACTGTTAGAAGCCTATCATAACTACTGTTAGAATACTATCATAACTACTGTTAGAATACTATCATAACTACTATTAGCATACTATCATAACTACTATAAGAATACTATCATAACTACTGTTAGAATACTATCATAACTACTGTTAGAATACTATCATAACTACTATCAGAATACTATCATAACTACTATTAGAATACTATCATAAATACTGTTAGAATACTATCATAACTACTGTTAGAATACTATCATAACTACTGTTAGAAGCCTATCATAACTACTGTTAGAATACTATCATAACTACTATTAGCATAGTATCATAACTACTGTTAGAATACTATCATAACTACTATTAGAATACTATCATAACTACTGTTAAAATACTATCATAACTACTATCAGAATACTATCATAACTACTATTAGAATACTATCATAACTACTATTAGAATACTATCATAACTACTGTTAGAATACTATGAGAATACTATCATAACTACTGTTAGAATACTATCATAACTACTATTAGAATACTATCACAACTACTATTAGCATACTATCATAACTACTGTTAGAATACTATCATAACTACTATCAGAATTCTATCGTAACTACTGTTAGAATACTATCATAACTACTGTTAGAATACTATCATAACTACTGTTAGAAGCCTATCATAACTACTGTTAGAATACTTTCATAACTACTGTTAGAATACTATCATAACTACTATTAGAATACTATCATAACTACTGTTAGAATACTATCATAACTACGGTTAGAATACTATCATAACTACTGTTAGAAGCCTGTCATAACTACTGTTAGAAGCCTATCATAACTACTGTTAGAATACTATCATAACTACTATTAGAATACTATCATAACTACTGTTAGAAGCCTATCATAACTACTGTTAGAATACTATCATAACTACTATTAGAATACTATCATAACTACTGTTAGAAGCCTATCATAACTACTGTTAGAATACAATCATAACTACTATTAGAATACTATCATAACTACTATTAGAATACTATCATAACTACTAATAGAATACTATCATGACTACTGTTAGAATACTATCATAACTACTGTTAGAATACTATCGTAACTACTGTTAGAAGCCTATCGTAACTACTGTTAGAATACTATCGTAACTACTGTTAGAATACTATCATAACTACTGTTATCATAACTATCACTACTGTTAGAATACTATCATAACTACTATCAGAATTCTATCGTAACTACTGTTAGAATACTATCATAACTACTGTTAGAATACTATCATAACTACTGTTAGAAGCCTATCATAACTACTGTTAGAATACTTTCATAACTACTGTTAGAATACTATCATAACTACTATTAGAATACTATCATAACTACTGTTAGAATACTATCATAACTACTGTTAGAAGCCTATCATAACTACTGTTAGAATACTATCATAACTACTATTAGAAAACTATCATAACTACTGTTAGAAGCCTATCATAACTACTGTTAGAATACTATCATAACTACTGTTAGAATACAATCATAACTACTATTAGAATACTATCATAACTACTATTAGAATACTATCATAACTACTAATAGAATACTATCATGACTACTGTTAGAATACTATCATAACTACTGTTAGAAGCCTGTCATAACTACTGTTAGAAGCCTATCATAACTACTGTTAGAATACTATCATAACTACTATTAGAATACTATCATAACTACTGTTAGAAGCCTATCGTAACTACTGTTAGAATACTATCGTAACTACTGTTAGAATACTATCATAACTACTGTTATCATAACTATCACTACTGTTAGAATACTAACATAACTACTGTTAGAAGCCTATCATAACTAATGTTAGAATACTTTCATAACTACTGTTAGAATACTATCATAACTACTATTAGAATACTATCATAACTACTGTTAGAATACTTTCATAACTACTGTTAGAATACTATCATAACTACTATTAGAATACTATCATAACTACTGTTAGAATACTATCATAACTACGGTTAGAATACTATCATAACTACTGTTAGAAGCCTGTCATAACTACTGTTAGAAGCCTATCATAACTACTGTTAGAATACTATCATAACTACTGTTAGAATACAATCATAACTACTATTAGAATACTATCATAACTACTATTAGAATACTATCATAACTACTAATAGAATACTATCATAACTACTGTTAGAATACTATCATAACTACTATCAGAATACTATCATAACTACTATTAGAATACTATCATAACTACTGTTAGAATACTATCATAACTACTGTTAGAATACTATCATAACTACTGTTAGAAGCCTATCATAACTACTGTTAGAATACTATCATAACTACTATTAGCATAGTATCATAACTACTGTTAGAATACTATCATAACTACTATTAGAATACTATCATAACTACTGTTAAAATACTATCATAACTACTAACAGAATACTATCATAACTACTATTAGAATACTATCATAACTACTATTAGAATACTATCATAACTACTGTTAGAATACTATTAGAATACTATCATAACTACTGTTAGAATACTATCATAACTACTATTAGAATACTATCATAAATACTATTAGAATACTATCATAACTACTGTTAGAATACTATCATAACTACTGTTAGAATACTATTAGAATACTATCATAACTACTGTTAGAATACTATCATAACTACTATTAGAATACTATCATAAATACTATTAGAATACTATCATAACTACTGTTAGAATACTATCATAACTACTATTAGAAAACTATCATAACTACTGTTAGAAGCCTATCATAACTACTGTTAGAATACTATCATAACTACTGTTAGAATACAATCATAACTACTATTAGAATACTATCATAACTACTATTAGAATACTATCATAACTACTAATAGAATACTATCATGACTACTGTTAGAATACTATCATAACTACTGTTAGAATACTATCGTAACTACTGTTAGAAGCCTATCGTAACTACTGTTAGAATACTATCGTAACTACTGTTAGAATACTATCATAACTACTGTTAGAATACTATCATAACTACTATTAGAATACTATCATAACTACTGTTAGAAACCTATCATTACTACTGTTAGAATACTATCATAACTACTGTTAGAATACTATCATAACTACTATTAGCATACTATCATAACTACTGTTAGAATACTATCATAACTACTGTTAGAATACTATCATAACTACTATCAGAATACTATCATAACTACTATTAGAATACTATCATAACTACTGTTAGAATACTATCATAACTACTGTTAGAATACTATCATAACTACTGTTAGAAGCCTATCATAACTACTGTTAGAATACTATCATAACTACTATTAGCATAGTATCATAACTACTGTTAGAATACTATCATAACTACTATTAGAATACTATCATAACTACTGTTAAAATACTATCATAACTACTAACAGAATACTATCATAACTACTATTAGAATACTATCATAACTACTATTAGAATACTATCATAACTACTGTTAGAATACTATTAGAATACTATCATAACTACTGTTAGAATACTATCATAACTACTATTAGAATACTATCATAAATACTATTAGAATACTATCATAACTACTGTTAGAATACTATCATAACTACTGTTAGAATACTATTAGAATACTATCATAACTACTGTTAGAATACTATCATAACTACTATTAGAATACTATCATAACTACTATTAACATACTATCATAACTACTGTTAGAATACTATCATAACTACTATTAGAATACTATCATAACTACAATTAACATACTATCATAACTACTGTTAGAAGCCTATCATAACTACTGTTAGAATACTTTCATAACTACTGTTAGAATACTATCATAACTACTATTAGAATACTATCATAACTACTGTTAGAATACTATCATAACTACGGTTAGAATACTATCATAACTACTGTTAGAAGCCTGTCATAACTACTGTTAGAAGCCTATCATAACTACTGTTAGAATACTATCATAACTACTATTAGAATACTATCATAACTACTGTTAGAAGCCTATCATAACTACTGTTAGAATACTATCATAACTACTATTAGAATACTATCATAACTACTGTTAGAAGCCTATCATAACTACTGTTAGAATACAATCATAACTACTATTAGAATACTATCATAACTACTATTAGAATACTATCATAACTACTAATAGAATACTATCATGACTACTGTTAGAATACTATCATAACTACTGTTAGAATACTATCGTAACTACTGTTAGAAGCCTATCGTAACTACTGTTAGAATACTATCGTAACTACTGTTAGAATACTATCATAACTACTGTTATCATAACTATCACTACTGTTAGAATACTATCATAACTACTATCAGAATTCTATCGTAACTACTGTTAGAATACTATCATAACTACTGTTAGAATACTATCATAACTACTGTTAGAAGCCTATCATAACTACTGTTAGAATACTTTCATAACTACTGTTAGAATACTATCATAACTACTATTAGAATACTATCATAACTACTGTTAGAATACTATCATAACTACGGTTAGAATACTATCATAACTACTGTTAGAAGCCTGTCATAACTACTGTTAGAAGCCTATCATAACTACTGTTAGAATACTATCATAACTACTTTTAGAATACTATCATAACTACTGTTAGAAGCCTATCATAACTACTGTTAGAATACTATCATAACTACTATTAGAATACTATCATAACTACTGTTAGAAGCCTATCATAACTACTGTTAGAATACAATCATAACTACTATTAGAATACTATCATAACTACTATTAGAATACTATCATAACTACTAATAGAATACTATCATGACTACTGTTAGAATACTATCATAACTACTGTTAGAATACTATCGTAACTACTGTTAGAAGCCTATCGTAACTACTGTTAGAATACTATCGTAACTACTGTTAGAATACTATCATAACTACTGTTATCATAACTATCACTACTGTTAGAATACTAACATAACTACTGTTAGAAGCCTATCATAACTACTGTTAGAATACTTTCATAACTACTGTTAGAATACTATCATAACTACTATTAGAATACTATCATAACTACTGTTAGAATACTTTCATAACTACTGTTAGAATACTATCATAACTACTATTAGAATACTATCATAACTACTGTTAGAATACTATCATAACTACGGTTAGAATACTATCATAACTACTGTTAGAAGCCTGTCATAACTACTGTTAGAAGCCTATCATAACTACTGTTAGAATACTATCATAACTACTATTAGAATACTATCATAACTACTATTAGATTACTATCATAACTACTGTTAGAAGCCTATCATAACTACTGTTAGAATACTATCATAACTACTATTAGAAAACTATCATAACTACTGTTAGAAGCCTATCATAACTACTGTTAGAATACTATCATAACTACTGTTAGAATACAATCATAACTACTATTAGAATACTATCATAACTACTATTAGAATACTATCATAACTACTAATAGAATACTATCATGACTACTGTTAGAATACTCTCATAACTACTGTTAGAATAATATCGTAACTACTGTTAGAAGCCTATCGTAACTACTGTTAGAATACTATCGTAACTACTGTTAGAATACTATCATAACTACTGTTAGAATACTATCATAACTACTATTAGAATACTATCATAACTACTGTTAGAAACCTATCATTACTACTGTTAGAATACTATCATAACTACTGTTAGAATACTATCATAACTACTATTAGCATACTATCATAACTACTGTTAGAATACAATCATAACTACTGTTAGAATACTATCATAACTACTATCAGAATACTATCATAACTACTATAAGAATACTATCATAACTACTGTTAGAATACTATCATAACTACTGTTAGAATACTATCATAACTACTGTTAGAAGCCTATCATAACTACTGTTAGAATACTATCATAACTACTATTAGCATAGTATCATAACTACTGTTAGAATACTATCATAACTACTATTAGAATACTATCATAACTACTGTTAAAATACTATCATAACTACTAACAGAATACTATCATAACTACTATTAGAATACTATCATAACTACTATTAGAATACTATCATAACTACTGTTAGAATACTATTAGAATACTATCATAACTACTGTTAGAATACTATCATAACTACTATTAGAATACTATCATAAATACTATTAGAATACTATCATAACTACTGTTAGAATACTATCATAACTACTGTTAGAATACTATTAGAATACTATCATAACTACTGTTAGAATACTATCATAACTACTATTAGAATACTATCATAACTACTATTAACATACTATCATAACTACTGTTTGAATACTGTCATAACTACTATTAGAATACTATCATAACTACTATTAACATACTATCATAACTACTGTTAGAATACTATCATAACTACTATTAGAATACTATCATAACTACTGTTAGAATACTATTAGAATAGTATCATAACTACTATTAGAATACTATCATAACTACTATTACAATACTATCATAACTACTATTAGCATACTATCATAACTACTGTTAGAATACTATCATAAATACTGTTAGAATACTATTAGAATACTATCATAACTACTGTTAGAATACTATCATAACTACTATTAGAATACTATCATAACTACAATTAGCATACTATCATAACTACTGTTAGAATACTATCATAACTACTCTTAGAATACTATTTGAATACTATTATAACTACTATTAGAATACTATCATAACTACTGTTAGAATACTATCGTAACTACTGTTAGAATACTATCATAACTACTGTTATCATAACTATCACTACTGTTAGAATACTATCATAACTACTATCAGAATTCTATCGTAACTACTGTTAGAATACTATCATAACTACTGTTAGAATACTATCATAACTACTGTTAGAAGCCTATCATAACTACTGTTAGAATACTTTCATAACTACTGTTAGAATACTATCATAACTACTATTAGAATACTATCATAACTACTGTTAGAATACTATCATAACTACGGTTAGAATACTATCATAACTACTGTTAGAAGCCTGTCATAACTACTGTTAGAAGCCTATCATAACTACTGTTAGAATACTATCATAACTACTTTTAGAATACTATCATAACTACTGTTAGAAGCCTATCATAACTACTGTTAGAATACTATCATAACTACTATTAGAATACTATCATAACTACTGTTAGAAGCCTATCATAACTACTGTTAGAATACAATCATAACTACTATTAGAATACTATCATAACTACTATTAGAATACTATCATAACTACTAATAGAATACTATCATGACTACTGTTAGAATACTATCATAACTACTGTTAGAATACTATCGTAACTACTGTTAGAAGCCTATCGTAACTACTGTTAGAATACTATCGTAACTACTGTTAGAATACTATCATAACTACTGTTATCATAACTATCACTACTGTTAGAATACTAACATAACTACTGTTAGAAGCCTATCATAACTACTGTTAGAATACTTTCATAACTACTGTTAGAATACTATCATAACTACTATTAGAATACTATCATAACTACTGTTAGAATACTTTCATAACTACTGTTAGAATACTATCATAACTACTATTAGAATACTATCATAACTACTGTTAGAATACTATCATAACTACGGTTAGAATACTATCATAACTACTGTTAGAAGCCTGTCATAACTACTGTTAGAAGCCTATCATAACTACTGTTAAAATACTATCATAACTACTATTAGAATACTATCATAACTACTATTAGATTACTATCATAACTACTGTTAGAAGCCTATCATAACTACTGTTAGAATACTATCATAACTACTATTAGAAAACTATCATAACTACTGTTAGAAGCCTATCATAACTACTGTTAGAATACTATCATAACTACTGTTAGAATACAATCATAACTACTATTAGAATACTATCATAACTACTATTAGAATACTATCATAACTACTAATAGAATACTATCATGACTACTGTTAGAATACTCTCATAACTACTGTTAGAATAATATCGTAACTACTGTTAGAAGCCTATCGTAACTACTGTTAGAATACTATCGTAACTACTGTTAGAATACTATCATAACTACTGTTAGAATACTATCATAACTACTATTAGAATACTATCATAACTACTGTTAGAAACCTATCATTACTACTGTTAGAATACTATCATAACTACTGTTAGAATACTATCATAACTACTATTAGCATACTATCATAACTACTGTTAGAATACTATCATAACTACTGTTAGAATACTATCATAACTACTATCAGAATACTATCATAACTACTATTAGAATACTATCATAACTACTGTTAGAATACTATCATAACTACTGTTAGAATACTATCATAACTACTGTTAGAAGCCTATCATAACTACTGTTAGAATACTATCATAACTACTATTAGCATAGTATCATAACTACTGTTAGAATACTATCATAACTACTATTAGAATACTATCATAACTACTGTTAAAATACTATCATAACTACTAACAGAATACTATCATAACTACTATTAGAATACTATCATAACTACTATTAGAATACTATCATAACTACTGTTAGAATACTATTAGAATACTATCATAACTACTGTTAGAATACTATCATAACTACTATTAGAATACTATCATAAATACTATTAGAATACTATCATAACTACTGTTAGAATACTATCATAACTACTGTTAGAATACTATTAGAATACTATCATAACTACTGTTAGAATACTATCATAACTACTATTAGAATACTATCATAACTACTATTAACATACTATCATAACTACTGTTAGAATACTGTCATAACTACTATTAGAATACTATCATAACTACTATTAACATACTATCATAACTACTGTTAGAATACTATCATAACTACTATTAGAATACTATCATAACTACTGTTAGAATACTATTAGAATAGTATCATAACTACTATTAGAATACTATCATAACTACTATTACAATACTATCATAACTACTATTAGCATACTATCATAACTACTGTTAGAATACTATCATAAATACTGTTAGAATACTATTAGAATACTATCATAACTACTGTTAGAATACTATCATAACTACTATTAGAATACTATCATAACTACAATTAGCATACTATCATAACTACTGTTAGAATACTATCATAACTACTCTTAGAATACTATTAGAATACTATTATAACTACTATTAGAATACTATCATAACTACTATTAGAATACTATCATAACTACTATTAGAATACTATCATGACTACTGTTAGAATACTATCATAACTACTGTTAGAATACTATCATAACTACTGTTAGAATACTATCATAACTACTATCAGAATACTATCATAACTACTATCAGAATACTATCATAACTACTGTTAGAATACTATCATAACTACTGTTAGAATACTATCATAACTACTATTAGAATACTATAATAACTACTGTTAGAAGCCTATCATAACTACTATTAGAATACTATCATAACTACTGTTAGAATACTATCATAACTACTATTAGAATATTATTAGAATACTATCATAACTACTGTTAGAAGCCTATCATAACTACTGTTAGAATACTATCATAACTACTATTAGCATAGTATCATAACTACTGTTAGAATCCTATCATAACTACTATTAGAATACTATCATAACTACTGTTAAAATACTATCATAACTACTATCAGAATACTATCATAACTACTATTAGAATACTATCATAACTACTATTAGAATACTATCATAACTACTGTTAGAATACTATTAGAATACTATCATAACTACTGTTAGAATACTATCATAACTACTATTAGAATACTATCATAACTACTATTAGCATACTATCATAACTACTGTTAGAATACTATCATAACTACTATCAGAATTCTATCGTAACTACTATTAGAATACTATCATAACTACTATTAGAATACTATCATAACTGCTATTAGAATACTATCATAACTACTATTAGCATACTATCATAACTACTGTAAGAATACTATCATAACTACTATTAGAATACTATCATAACTACTATTAGCATACTATCATAACTACTGTTAGAATACTATCATAACTACTGTTAGAATACTATTAGAATACTATCATAACTACTGTTAGAATACTATCATAACTACTATTAGAATACTATCATAACTACTATTAACATACTATCATAACTACTGTTAGAATACTATCATAACTACTATTAGAATACTATCATAACTACTATTAACATACTATCATAACTACTGTTAGAATACTATCATAACTACTATTAGAATACTATCATAACTACTATTAACATACTATCATAACTACTGTTAGAATACTATCATAACTACTATTAGAATACTATCATAACTACTATTAACATACTATCATAACTACTGTTAGAATACTATCATAACTACTATTAGAATACTATCATAACTACTGTTAGAATACTATTAGAATACTATCATAACTACTGTTAGAATACTATCATAACTACTATTACAATACTATCATAACTACTATTGGCATACTATCATAACTACTGTTAGAATACTATCATAAATACTGTTAGAATACTATTAGAATACTATCATAACTACTGTTAGAATACTATCATAACTACTATTAGAATACTATCATAACTACTGTTAGAATACTATCATAACTACTCTTAGAATACTATTAGAATACTATTATAACTACTGTTAGAATACTATCATAACTACTGTTAGAATACTATTAGAATACTATCATAACTACTGTTAGAATACTATCATAACTACTATTAGAATACTATCATAACTACTATTAGCATACTATCATAACTACTGTTAGAATACTATCATAACTACTGTTAGAATACTATTAGAATACTATTATAACTACTGTTAGAATACTATCATAACTACTATTAGAATACTATCATAACTACTATTAGCATACTATCATAACTACTGTTAGAATACTATCATAACTACTATTAGAATACTATCATAACTAATGTCAGAATACTATCATAACTACTATTAGAATACTATCATAACTACTGTTAGAAGCCTATCATAACTACTGTTAGAAGCATATCATAACTAATGTTAGAATACTCTCATAACTACTGTTAGAATACTATCATAACTACTATTAGAATACTATCATAACTACTGTTAGAATACTATCATGACTACTGTTAGAATACTATCATAACTACTATTAGAATACTATCATAACTACTGTTAGAAGCATATCATAACTAATGTTAGAATACTATCATAACTACTGTTAGAATACTATCATAACTACTGTTAGAATACTATCATAACTACTATTAGAATACTATCATAACTACTGTTAGAATACTATCATAACTACTATTAGAATACTATCATAACTACTGTTAGAATACTATTATAACTACTGTTAGAATACTATCATAACTACTGTTAGAATTCTATCATAACTACTGTTAGAAGCCTATCATAACTACTGTTAGAAGCTTATTATGAAACCTCTCATAACTGCTGCTAGAAGCCTGTCATGCCTACTGTTAGAAGAATATTATGAAACCTATTGTAACTTTTGTTAAAAGTCTATCACAAATACTGTTAAGGTCTAACATGACTGTGGGTAAAATTCTATTACGGCTGTCAACACGTGCTGTTAATAATTATCATAAAATCTGTCATGACTAGTGTTAGAGACGTTTTAGAAGTCTTTCATGACTGGTGTGAAAAGCCTACTGTGAAGTCTGTCAGGACTCCTGTTATAGTCCTACTGACTACTTCTAGTAATCTGTTATGATGTCAGTGTTAGCAGGTGACAGAAACTGAGTCACTCCAGTGTTCTTTAATAACTAGCTGACTGTGTAGTTCATGTTTAGGTGTTTGAATGTTTCTCAGTTGTTTCATATACGGGTTCTGGAGAGATCCTAGTCAGAAGTGCTGCTCAGTGGTGGTGAAGTGTGAACATTGGAATGTAACAGCAGGTCAGAGTTGTATGAGATAGAAAAGTATCAGACAGGCTCAAACAAGGCCTCACAGATTTGGCTGAGTCACTCACTCTCAGCAAATTCAGAAAGGCCCAGTTATCTGGGGGCCGACAGACCCTAATAGCTCTCACTAGACTGTTTCTGATGAAACTACTGTGAACCTAAGGGTGCTGTTAGCAGCTTCTGTGCTGCAGGTCAGTCAGGGAAGCTATTCTCAAATGGAAGCTGTTCATTAAAGGTGTGAAACAAACACATTGATGCAACAGAGTCTCCTCCACCCCCCAGCGGACAGCGCTGGGTTCTGATAGCTGATGAAACGTATGACATAATTGAGTCTGTATTTTGGAAAGGCCTATGTTTTAACAGTATGGACGCATCCCTGAAGCAGTGTTTATACATTTCCCTGATTTATTAAACCATAACTAATAATTATTATTATAGAAATGAACAATAAAGTTCATAATATCTGACCAGTGGCTGTCAGAGCAAAAAATTAAAATTGCCTTAAAAACTGGTTTAGCCAAATATAACCACAGCCTTTCATGAAGTCGATCATGGCTAGTGACTACCCTTACCATGATACCAAGACTACTTTTAGAAATCTACACAGTCGAGTTACGTTATTATGACCACCATGTAATATCCAGAGTGACCGCCATGTGCAGCTAGACGGACTGGGAGACTCAATAAGGTCCTGGTAGGTGGTCACAGGTATCTGTAGCCATGATAACGGGATGAGTGGGTCCAGAGAATGCCACGAAAACAGTCCCCAGACCATAATGCTGCCACATCTGCACTGCTGTCGTCTACAGTAGGTCATAATAATTGGACTTGACTGTGTATTATGACTATTGCCTATCATAAAAGTCTTCCACTATCACTACTAGAAATCTGTTATGTAGTCAGTCACTACCACTGTTACACTTTCATCACTAATGTTTGAGGCCCATCATAACGACTGCTGGAAGCCTGTAGAATCCTAATATGAAGCTCATACTGACTAGTGTTGAAAGCCTATCACACAGCCTTTCATTACTACTATTAGAAGAACATCACTGAGGGAAAAGAACTGATACCAGTGCTGTGGAGGAGACAGTGTGGGTCAGAAGGCTTTGAACAGGCGTTTAGGAACGTATTATGCAGACTTCCAATATTACTATCTGGAAGTCTATCATCTATAAGGAGAATGTTATAAAGCCTATTATAACTACTGTTAGAAGCCTATCATAACTACTGTTAGAAGCCTATCATAACTACTGTTAGAAGCCTATCATAACTACTGTTAGAAGTCTATCATAACTAATGTTAGAAGCTTATTATAAAGTCTATTATAACTACTGTTAGAAGCATATCATAACTACTGTTAGAAGCCTATCATAACTACTGTTAGAAGCCTATCATAACTACTGTTAGAAGTCTATCATAACTAATGTTAGAAGCTTATTATAAAGTCTATTATAACTACTGTTAGAAGCATATCATAACTACTGTTAGAAGCCTATCATAACTACTGTTAGAAGCCTATCATAACTACTGTTAGAAGCATATCATAACTAATGTTAGAAACCTATCATAACTATTGTTAGAAGCCTATCAGAGCTAATGTTAGAAGGTTATTATAACGTCTATTATAACTACTGTTAGAAGCATGTCATAACTACTGTTAGAAGCCTATAATAACTAATTTTAGAAGCTTATTATAAAGTCTATCATGACTAATGTTAGAAGCTTATTATAAAGTCTATAATAACTACTGTTAGAAGCACATCATAACTAATGTTAGAAACCTATCATAACTACTGTTGGAAGCCTATCATAACTACTGTTAGAAGCTTATTATAAAGTCTATCATAACTATTGTTAGAAGCCCATCATAACTACTGTTAGAAGCCTATCATAACTAATGTTAGAAGCTTATTATAACGTCTATCATAACTAATGTTAGAAGCCCATCATAACTACTGTTAGAAGCCTATCATAACTAATGTTAGAAGCTTATTATAAAGTCTATCGTAACTAATGTTAGAAGCTTACTATGAAGTCTATCATAACTTCTGTTAGAAGCCTATCATAACTACCATTAGAAGCTTATTATAAAGTCTATCATAACTAATGTTAGAAGCTTATTATAAAGTCTATCATAACTACTGTTAGAAGCCTATAATAACTACTGTTAGAAGCTTATTATAAAGTCTATCATAACTAATGTTAGAAGCCTATCATAACTAATGTTAGAAGTCTATCATAACTACTGTTAGAAGTCTATCATAACTAATGTTAGAAGCCTATCATAACTACTGTTAGAAGTCTATCATAACTACTGTTAGAAGTCTATCATAACTACTGTTAGAATACTATCATAACTAATGTTAGAAGCTTATTATAAAGTCTATCATAACTAATGTTAGAAGCTTACTATAAAATCTATCATAACTACTGTTAGAAGCCTAACATGACTAATGTTAGAAGCTTATTATAAAGTCTATCATAACTACTGTTAGAAGCCTATCATAACTACCGTTAGAAGCTTATTATAAAGTCTATCATAACTACTGTTAGAAGCCTATCATAACTAATGTTAGAAGCTTATTATGAAGTCTATCATAATGTTAGAAGCTTATTATAAAGTCTATCATAACTAATGTAAGAAGCCTATCATAACTAATGTTAGAAGCTTATTATAAAGTCTATCATAACCAATGTTAGAAGCTTATTGTAAAGTCTATCATAACTAATGTCAGAAGCTTATTATAAAGCCTATCATAATTAATGTTAGAAGCCTATCATAACTAATGTTAGAAGCTTATTATAAAGTCTATCATAACTAATGTTAGAAGCTTATCATAACTACTGTTTGAAGCCTATCATAACTACTGTTAGAAGCTTATTATAAAGTCTAGCATAATTCATGTTAGAAGCTTATTATAAAGTCTATCATAACTAATGTTAGAAGCTTATTATAAAGTCTATCATAACTACTGTTAGAAGTCTATCATAACTACTGTTAGAAGTCTATCATAACTAATGTTAGAAGCCTATCATAACTACTGTTAGAAGTATATCATAACTACTGTTAGAAGTCTATCATAACTACTGTTAGAATACTATCATAACTAATGCTAGAAGCTTATTATAAAGTCTATCATAACTAATGTTAGAAGCTTATTATAAAGTCTATCATAACTAATGTTAGAAGCTTATTATAAAGTCTATCATAACTACTGTTAGAAGCCTATCATGACTAATGTTAGAAGCTTATTATAAAGTCTATCATAACTACTGTTAGAAGCCTATCATAACTACCGTTAGAAGCTTATTATAAAGTCTATCATAACTAATGTTAGGAGCTTATTATAAAGTCTATCATAACTAATGTTAGGAGCTTATTATAAAGTCTATCATAATGTTAGAAGCTTATTATAAAGTCTATCATAACTAATGTAAGAAGCCTATCATAACTAATGTTAGAAGCTTATTATAAAGTCTATCATAACCAATGTTAGAAGCCTATCATAACTAATGTTAGAAGCTTGTTGTAAAGTCTATCATAACTAATGTCAGAAGCTTATTATAAAGTCTATCATAACCAATGTTAGAAGCCTATCATAACTAATGTTAGAAGCTTGTTGTAAAGTCTATCATAACTAATGTCAGAAGCTTATTATAAAGTCTATCATAATTAATGTTAGAAGCCTATCATAACCACATTTAGAAGCCTATCATATTTACCCTTAGAAGCTTATTATAAAGTCTATCATAACTAATGTTAGGAGCTTATTATAAAGTCTATCATAACTAATGTTAGGAGCTTATTATAAAGTCTATCATAATGTTAGAAGCTTATTATAAAGTCTATCATAACTAATGTAAGAAGCCTATCATAACTAATGTTAGAAGCTTATTATAAAGTCTATCATAACCAATGTTAGAAGCCTATCATAACTAATGTTAGAAGCTTGTTGTAAAGTCTATCATAACTAATGTCAGAAGCTTATTATAAAGTCTATCATAATTAATGTTAGAAGCCTATCATAACCACATTTAGAAGCCTATCATAACTAATGTTAGAAGCTTATTATAAAGCCTTTCATAACTAATGTTAGAAGCTTATTATAAAGTCTATCATAACTAATGTTAGAAGCTTATTATAAAGTCTATCATAACTACTGTTAGAAGCCTATCATAACTACTGTTAGAAGTCTATCATAACTAATGTTAGAAGTCTATCATAACTACTGTTAGAAGTCTATCATAACTAATGTTAGAAGCCTATCATAACTACTGTTAGAAGTCTATCATAACTACTGTTAGAAGTCTATCATAACTACCATTAGAATACTATCATAACTAATGTTAGAAGCTTATTATAAAGTCTATCATAACTACTGTTAGAAGCCTATCATGACTAATGTTAGAAGCTTATTATAAAGTCTATCATAACTACTGTTAGAAGCCTATCATAACTACCGTTTGAAGCTTATTATAAAGTCTATCATAACTAATGTTAGGAGCTTATTATAAAGTCTATCATAACTACTGTTAGAAGCCTATCATAACTAATGTTAGAAGCTTATTATAAAGTCTATCATAATGTTAGAAGCTTATTATAAAGTCTATCATAACTAATGTAAGAAGCCTATCATAAGTAATGTTAGAAGCTTATTATAAAGTCTATCATAACTAATGTTAGAAGCTTATTGTAAAGTCTATCATAATGTTAGAAGCTTATTATAAAGTCTATCATAACTAATGTAAGAAGCCTATCATAACTAATGTTAGAAGCTTATTATAAAGTCTATCATAACTAATGTTAGAAGTCTATCATAACTACTGTTAGAAGTCTACCATAACTAATGTTAGAAGCCTATCATAACTACTGTTAGAAGTCTATCATAACTACTGTTAGAAGTCTATCATAACTACCGTTAGAATACTATCATAACTAATGTTAGAAGCTTATTATAAAGTCTATCATAACTACTGTTAGAAGCCTATCATGACTAATGTTAGAAGCTTATTATAAAGTCTATCATAACTACTGTTAGAAGCCTATCATAACTACCGTTAGAAGCTTATTATAAAGTCTATCATAACTAATGTTAGGAGCTTATTATAAAGTCTATCATAACTACTGTTAGAAGCCTATCATAACTAATGTTAGAAGCTTATTATAAAGTCTATCATAATGTTAGAAGCTTATTATAAAGTCTATCATAACTAATGTAAGAAGCCTATCATAACTAATGTTAGAAGCTTATTATAAAGTCTATCATAACTAATGTTAGAAGCTTATTGTAAAGTCTATCATAACTAATGTCAGAAGCTTATTATAAAGTCTATCATAATTAATGTTAGAAGCTTATTGTAAAGTCTATCATAACTAATGTCAGAAGCTTATTATAAAGTCTATCATAATTAATGTTAGAAGCCTATCATAACCACAGTTAGAAGCCTATCATAACTAATGTTAGAAGCTTATTATAAAGTCTATCATAACTAATGTTAGAAGCTTATCATAACTACTGTTTGAAGCCTATCATAACTAATGTTAGAAGCTTATTATGAAGTCTAGCATAATTCATGTTAGAAGCTTATTATAAAGTCTATCGTAACTAATGTTAGAAGCTTATTATAAAGTCTATCATAACTAATGTTAGAAGCTTATCATAACTACTGTTTGAAGCCTATCATAACTAATGTTAGAAGCTTATTATAAAGTCTAGCATAATTCATGTTAGAAGCTTATTATAAAGTCTATCATAACTAATGTTAGAAGCTTATTATAAAGTCTATTATAACTAATGTTAGAAGCTTATTATAAAGTCTATCATAACTAATGTTAGAAGCCTATCATAACTACTGTTTGAAGCCTTTCATAACTAATGTTAGAAGCTTATTATAAAGTCTATCATAACTACTGTTAGAAGCCTATCATAACTATTGATGGAAGCATATGATAACTACTGTTAGAGGTCTAACATGACTGGGTAAAATTCTATTATGGCTGTCAACACATGCTGTTAATAACTATCATAAAATCTGTCATGACTACTGTTAGAGACGTGTTAGAAGTCTTTCATGACTGGTGTTAAAAGCCTACTGTGAAGTCTGTCAGGACTCCTGTTACAGTCCTACTGACTACTTCTAGTAATCTGTTATGATGTCAATGTTAGCAGGTGAAACTGAGTGACTCCAGTGTTCTTTAATAACTAGCTGACTGTGTAGTTCATGTTTAGGTGTTTGAATGTTTCTCAGTTGTTTCATATACGGGTTTTGGAGAGATCCTAGTCAGAAGTGCTGCTCAGTGATGGTGAAGTGTGAACAGTGGAATGTAACAGCAGGTCAGAGTAGTATGAGATAGAAAAGTATCAGACAGGCTCAAACAAGGCCTCACAGATTTGGCTGAGTCACTCACTCAGCAAATTCAGAAAGGCTCTGGGGGCCGACAGACCCTAATAGCTCTCACTAGACTGTTTCTGATGAAACTACTGTGAACCTAAGGGTGCTGTTAGCAGCTTCTGTGCTGCAGGTCAGTCAGGGAAGCTATTCTCAAATGGAAGCTGTTCATTAAAGGTGTGAAACAAACACATTGATGCAACAGAGTCTCCTCCACCCCCCAGCGGACAGCGCCGGGTTCTGATGGCTGATGAAACATATGACATAATTGAGTCTGTATTTTGGAATGGCCTCCGTTTTAACTGAATGGACGCATCCATGAAGCAGTGTTTATACATTTCTCTGATTTATTAAACCATAACTAATAATTATTATTATGGAAATTTACAATACAGCTCATAATATCTGCTGATTAGTCTCAGTTGAAAAGTACAGTCTAAACGAGTTTAATGACCAGCTGTCAGAGCAAACAATTTAAAATTGCCTTGAAAACTGGTTAAGCCAAACATAACCACAGCCTTTCATTAAGTTGATCATGGCTAGTGACTACTGTAATAATGATATCTACTACTTTTAGAAATCTACATAGTCCAGTTACATTATTATGACCACCATCTAACATCCAGAGTGACCGCCATGTGCAGCTAGACGGACTGGGAGACTCAATAAGGTCCTGGTAGGTGGTCACAGGTATCTGAAGCCACGATGGCTGGATGAGCAGGTCCAGAGAATGCCATGAAAACAGTCCCCAGACCATAATGTGTATTATGACTATTGCCTATCATAAAAGTCTTCCACTATCACTACTAGAAATCTGTTATGCAGTCTGTCATTACCACCGGTACACTTTCATCACTGATGTTTGAGGCCCATCATAGCGACTGCTGGAAGCCTGTAGTATCCTATCAAGAAGCTCATACTAACTAGTGTTAGTAGCAGCCTTCCATTACTACTATTAGAAGAACATCACTGAGGGAAAAGAACTGATACCAGTGCTGAGGAGGAGACAGTGTGGGTCAGAACGCATGAGGCAGCAGACAGAATGTAAAGTTAAAAGCTTTACTGGTAGTCCTCTTCAATACAGCACAGACATACTTCAACTAGGCTTTGAACCCGTGTTTGGTACATTAGGTTTAGTGCATAGGTAGGCGTGAGGCTGTTACCACAAGTTTGAAGTCTGTCAAGAAGCTTATTATGGAGCCTTCCAATATTACTATCCTGAAGTCTATCAATCATCACCACTGTTAGACTATCATAACTAATAAACAGGCCTATCTTAGCTCCTGTATCATAAAGCCAGTCATGAGACAAGGCTGTTAGAAGCCTATCATGACTGCATTTAGAACACTGTCTTAACTATTGCTGGAAGCCTGTCATGAAATACTGTTAGATAAGAGTCATGAAGGCTGACACGACTACTGCTACAATCCTGTCTTTTGGACTACTTTTGGAAATCCATCATGAATTCGGTTAGAAGTCCATCATGTAGCCTGTGGCCTTCTGGTCTATTATCACCACTGTTGGACTATTTACTATAACTTTTAGAAGTCTACCAGGTGTAGTGTTGGAAGTGTGGTGGAAGTTTTATATTCATTTTTTCTGTTTTGTAGTTTAAACGCCTCTCATGAAGCCTAGCATGCAGCCTTCCATTACTACTATTAGATGACTATGATGAAGCCTGTCATGACTGCTGTTAGAAGTTAACTCTGGAGAACATCATGATGAATAATAATTGAGGCCTTGTAATGAAATATTGTTAGATGTATATCCTGAAACTTACCATGGCTACTGGTATAATCCCATCATGGCTACTTTTAGAAATCTATGATGATCACTGTAGAAACCTATCATGAATCCTGTCTTGATTACTATTAGAAGACTACCATGAAGCCTGTCATACTGTAACTACAGTTAGAAGACAATCATGCAGACTATTGACTATGACTAATGCTTAAGGCCTATCATAACTACCTATTATAAGCCTATAAGCCTATCATAACTACTGTAAAAATATATCATAAAGGCAGTCATGACTACTGTTGGAAGCCTATCATAACTACTGTTATAAGCCTATCATGACCACTGTTATAAGTCTACCATAACTACTGTTGGAAGCCTATCATAACTACTGTTATAAGCCTATCATGACCACTGTTATAAGTCTACCATAACTACTGTTGGAAGCCTATCATAACTACTGTTATAAGCCTATCATGACCACTGTTATAAGTCTATCATAACTACTGTTGGAAGCCTATCATGACTATGGTTAGAATTCTGTTAGAGGTGTATCATGAATCCCATCATGACTAATGCTACAACTCTATAATGGCCACTGCTATATTATATTATATTATGCTATTATATTATTTATTCTGATATCACTGCTATGGACAATATTACTAAGTCGTCTTATCTTCTTAGATAACCTGCCTATGCAAAAGTTTCTACATATGTCCTCCTGTATATCTTCTGTATGTATCTAGAGTATGTTTTGTATATTCCCTTATATACTTCAGTTATTACCATATGTATATATTCTAGCTTATTTTTACTTCATTATTGTCTATTTGTTGTATGTTTGCACTGTTTTTACTACATATATATAATGCTGCCCTGCTGTAGAGTTGAGCCTCATCCCAAACATTGCAATGGATGTTATGTCCTGACATGATATGCAAATGGCAAATAAACTTGAAACTTGGCTACTTTTGGAAGCCTATCCACAGTTAGAAATCTAGCATTGAGCCTGTCACCCTCCACTATCACTATCAGAAATGTATCATGAAGTTTATTATTACCACTGTTACACTATCATGACCACCACAATAGATGGTGAAGTGTGAACAGTGGAATGTAACAGCAGGTCAGAGTAGTATGAGATAGAAAAGTATCAGGCAGGCTCAAACAAGGCCTCACAGATTTGGCTGAGTCACTCACTCTCAGCAAATTCAGAAAGGCCCAGTTATCTGGGGGCCGACAGACCCTAATAGCTCTCACTAGACTGTTTCTGATGAAACTACTGTGAACCTAAGGGTGCTGTTAGCAGCTTCTGTGCTGCAGGTCAGTCAGGGAAGCTATTCTCAAATGGAAGCTGTTCATTAAAGGTGTGAAACAAACACATTGATGCAACAGAGTCTCCTCCACCCCCCAGTGGACAGCGCCGGGTTCTGATGGCTGATGAAACGTATGACATAACTGAGGCGGTAATGCTTTTGGAAAGGCCTCCGTTTTAACTGTATGCTTTAAAAAGTACATAAAAATATAGACTCAAACTGGTTAAGCCAAACATAACCACAGTTAGACGCCTGTCATGGCTACTGTTATTAGCATATCATCGCTGTCCAAATGGAAACATGTATCTTCAAAAAGTCAATAGAACCAGAATTCTGTCCAAACAATTTTTGAACATTATTTTTTGGGCCCGTTCATCATAGAATGTAAAAAACAGCAGCTGCTGTGTTCCAATCATGTGGAAAAAAAAAAAAAAACATTAAAAATGAAAATGGACAGCGACGATATTATTAAGCCTTTTAAGCAGCCTTCTATGACCCCCTTATGAATGTCTTAAAGTCTATCATCACCACTCCAAGAAACCTATTATGATTACTGCTAGAAGCCTGTCATGATTTATTTTATAAGTAATTATATTTAATTATTATTTTTTAGCAATTCTGTTATTAAGAATCCTGAAAACAGAACACAGTATCATGTTTAAGGTCCAACACACACATTACCAGTTTAAAACCATTCCAAGATTGTTGCTTCTGAAGTATCACTACCAGATACCTAATCATAACCAACGGTGTCAAATGTATTCATATTCATTACTCAGGTAGAAGTATAGATACTAGGGTTTAAAGTACTTTTGTACAAGTTTGAAGTATCAGCTGAAGCTTTTTACTCCAGTAAAAGTGTAAAAGTACTGCTTTCAGAATTACTTAAAGTATAAAAGTAAAAGTAATGTAAGAAATAAAATGCCATTAAGGATGAAAGCTTAGGCCGCACCACAGGGGTCTATAGTGCACTAGCCCACCTCCCCAAAAAACCCATTCTTCTAAAAGTCATAATGACTATAGTGTTATATTAAAATGTTAATGTTGATAAATTTGGGATGCGCTAGGCTTCCTGTTTCAGCCTCATATACGCCCATTGAACATGAATGTAGTTTAGTACAATGTAAATATATTAAAGAAGCATATCTGTGTACTACTGAACATTAACATGTGTTTCATTCAAAGTACTGATAATGGAGTGTAAATGTAAGGAGTAGAAAGTACTGATAATGGAGTGTAAATGTAAGGAGTAGAAAGTACTGATAATGTAGTGTAAATGTAAGGAGTAGAAAGTACTGATAATGGAGTGTAAATGTAAGGAGTAGAAAGTACTGATAATGGAGTGTAAATGTAAGGAGTAGAAAGTACAGATAATGGAGTGTAAATGTAAAGAGTAGAAAGTACTGATAATGGAGTGTAAATGTAAGGAGTAGAAAGTACTGATAATGTAGCGTAAATGTAAGGAGTAGAAAGTACTGATAATGTAGCGTAAATGTAAGGAGTAGAAAGTACAGATAATGGAGTGTAAATGTAAAGAGTAGAAAGTACAGATAATGGAGCGTAAATGTAAGGAGTAGAAAGTACTGATAATGGAGTGTAAATGTAAGGAGTAGAAAGTACTGATAATGGAGTGTAAATGTAAGGAGTAGAAAGTACTGATAATGGAGTGTAAATATAAGGAGTAGAAAGTACTGATAATGGAGTGTAAATGTAAGGAGTAGAAAGTACTGATAATGGAGTGTAAATGTAAGGAGTAGAAAGTACAGATAATGGAGTGTAAATGTAAGAAGTAGAAAGTACTGATAATGGAGTGTAAATGTAAGGAGTAGAAAGTACTGATAATGGAGTGTAAATATACAAAACCTACTTAAGTAAGGTAACCAAGTATTTGTACTTTATTACTCGACACCTCTGAAGAGAAGTGGGAATAAGAGGAGGCCTAGTAGGCCACGGGGGCCATCGATGATGAGGATGAGGAGAAGGAAGAGGAAGGCAAATGCGAGCCTATATTAGATATGGGCCACTTTGAGGAATCATGTTATCAGTTACAGCCTAACCGTAACTGAAGCTAAGAGGTGAGTGCAGGCACCTTGCAGTGGGCAGTTTTACAATACTCTCTATAACAGGGGTCACTAATAGGCGGACCAGGGTCAGTATCCGGACCCAGACGTTGTCCAATGGGGACACAAACAGTGTTTTAACAATGTTTATTTTAAGCGGAGGAATGTTTCTTGTCTTTACTGTATACAGGCTTTGCGGCGCAGTAAACTCACAGACCAATCGTGTGCATTGTAAGATCACCAAAGATGCTCCTCAGCCAATCAGATCTGTGCAGATTCGGCGAGGTACGAAGCGGGAAGCAGCAGTCGGTGCTATAAAAAGGAAACTTGGCAGCGAAAAGCGACTTTTCAACCAGGAATGGACAGAGACTTGTTTATTCTTCCCACAGGCATCTCATATGTTCTGAGACTTTTGAGAATTAAAAACAGCCATGTATATCTCTTATGTGTGTGAGAACGGCCCTCACACAATTTCAGCCCAGGTTTAAAGTCCTGACTGGACAACCAAGAGCTCACTTCACTCACTGAACAAGAGAAAGTGTGAGAGAAGAATACAAGAGAGAGAGAAACTGTTAAGATGTTAAACCGAGTTAACAAGAAGACATATTTTATTTACTTTTTCTCACTTTAAAAAAAAAAAAAAAGCATTGTTTTTTTTTAATACAGCCCCTGTGTTTACTTCAAGTGAAGGATAAATAAATCATTAAATTTAAACAGTAAATATACTGAAAGATACTGAACGGTATGTGTGGTGTGTTGGTGTTTCAGTAGCTGATGGTATGAGATGCTGATACTAGGCTACTTCAGTAAACAGGATACACCACTGAATCAGAACACACGTTAGAAGTTATGATGGTCCAGACTTTGGCCTGAGGAGATCTCCTTAAGGTGGAACTTACTGAATTCTAATTAAACACCCCTGCTCTACAGTAATCCCAGTCATTTTGAATTTCTGCTGTGTTCTACTGTGAATATCAGCTGTGCTCACAGAAATGTTTTGTCCCACGTTGTCCCACATTTGTCTCACACTAGACAATAAAGTAGGCGTCCTATAATGTGTGTGTAGCACAAGCCCACCATAGTTTCAAGTTTCAAGTTTATTTGTCATTTGCACATCATGTCAGGACATAACATGCATTGAAATGCTTGGGGTGAGACTCAGATAAACTCTACAGCAGGGCAGCATTATAATGTAAAACAGTGCAAACACACAATAAATAGACAATATTAAAGTAAAAATAAGCTAAAAATATACATATAGTTATACTGAAATATATAAAGGACTATACAATACACAAGATATATACATAGGATATACAGGAGGGTCATCTGTGAAAAATGTTGCATAGGCAGGTTCTAAGTAGATATATTCATTAAAGTGACTTAGTGATATTGTCCATAGCAGCGATATCAGAATAAATAATATAAAGTGTAACAATGTGCAGTGGTCGAGTGAACGGTATTGGGGTCTTTCAGCCTCACAGTTTGTTCAGGAGCCTGACAGCCTGAGGGTAGAAGCTGTTCAGTAGGCGGGTTGTTTTGGCCTGGATGCTGCGGAATCTCCTGCCTGATGGCAGTATGGTGAACAGGCCGTGTGCTGGGTGACCGCTGTCTGACCTGATCTTCTGGATTTTCCTCAGGCAGCGGGACTGGTAGATGTCCTGTAAGGCTGGTAGTTTGTTGCCTATGATGTATTCTGCTGTCCTCACCACTCCTTTTAGGGCCTTGCGGTCGCAGGCAGTGCAGCTGCCGTACCAGACAGTGATGCAGCCCGTTAGGATGCTTAGTACACATGGTTTTGGTGTTCTTTGATGTTCATCACTGTGACCTTTAACTGCTCAGAGGTGGTGAAGTGTGAACAGTGGAATGTATCACCAGGTCAGAGTAGTATGAGATAGAAAAGTATCAAACAGGCTCAAACAAGGCCTCACAGATTTGGCTGAGTCACTCACTCTCAGCAAATTCAGAAAGGCCCAGTTATCTGGGGGCCGACAGACCCTAATAGCTCTCACTAGACTGTTTCTGATGAAACTACTGTGAACCTAAGGGTGCTGTTAGCAGCTTCTGTGCTGCAGGTCAGTCAGGGAAGCTATTCTCAAATGGAAGCTGTTCGTTAAAGGTGTGAAACAAACACATTGATGCAACAGAGTCTCCTCCACCCCCCAGTGGACAGCGCCAGTTTCTGATGGCTGATGAAACGTATGACATAATTGTGTCTGTATTTTGGAAAGGCCTATGTTTTAACTGAATGGACGCATCCCTGAAGCAGTGTTTTTATATTTTGCTAGTTTATCAAACCATAACTTATAATTATTATTATAGAAATTAACAATAAAGCTCCTAATATCTGCTGACAGTTTTTCCAAAACGTTTAAAAGCATTTCCAGAAACTGGACTCTAAACACAAACTCAAAACTATTAACTGCTTTGTTGAAACTCCACAAATCTCAAGCAAAATCAAACACGCAAAACTGTGTTCCCGCTTCTCAAAACGTGTTCTTTCCACCAAAACAACACATACAGTTATTTATATTTATATCTCTTACAGAGCATCAAATAAACACTGATAGGATAAATTCAATGTATATCAGTGTATGTTTTTGACTTCTTGAGGCCACTGTATAAATTCAAATGCATACAATTCAAGTCCATACAAGTTGGCTTTCAAAGTGGTAACCAATATGCATAGTGGCCTCTGATCTGGGTCAGGCCAGAGGGCCTCTTCCAGGACACTGTTTTCCAAAACCATCTTTACAGTTTTTCCACGTTGTATACATACAAAATGTGGAACTGTACACACAAATCCAAAAACATGAAGCTCACGTGTCAACATTGTGACTCCAAACTGCTAAACTCTAAGCACAATTCCATACGTTCTCACTCAAATATCACTCTACATCACAGCTTTGCAAATCACCAATCACAAATGACATCATTTAGCACACTTTGGTCACCTAAGAAACCCTGACCTTCAAATACTGAACCCTAATTACCAAACAACCTCACACCAGTTGCACCTGTGCAAACTTATTTAGAAGGATCAATCATTTGTCAGAGTACAAAAGAGGCCTTCAGTGACTGATATACAGGTGTTAGGTGAGATGATGGAGCAGCAAGAGTAGAGAAGAAGAGTGAGAGTAAGAGGAGGCCTAAGATGACTGTACAGTAGGCTCGGATATCCAGGCTTTTAGAGAAGAGAATAGGTAACCATTGATTAGTTCTACAGTGATTATGGTATAGTAGTATCTAGTAAAATGTATCTGATAATGTGTGTATATACTTTTCACAGAATAGAAAGACGACCAGCAAGAGGTGGCAGACGCCAGAAATTCACAACTGAACAAGAGACCACCATAGTAAACATGGTTTTGGAAAACAATGCCATCACACTGAGGGGAATCAGGAATCAGGGAATCAGGGAATCAGGGATAACACTAGGTGTTTGAACTGGATGCCAGTGCTGTTCCTTATGAATATATATTCATTGACGAGGCATCGTCAATGTCCCTGGACAGCGTGGTGGAAACATCACTGTCATTGGTCACCATGGGGTCACACAAACCTATCATCACTATGTACAACTTGGTTCTTATAACACTCCTCATTTGGTATCATTTCTGTTACCGCTGTGTATGTGAACTGATGTTCTTCATTATACTTACACAGGTTAAAATTACAGTTACAACAAATACATACAAATACATATAAATACACACAAATACATACAAATACTTATAAATACACACAAATACATACAAATACACACAAATACATATAAATACATATAAATATATATAAATACATACAAATACACACAAATACATATAAATACACACAAATACATACAAATACACACAAATACATATAAATACCTATAAATATATATAAATACAAATAATTACACACAAATACATACAAATACACACAAATACATATAAATACATATAAATACACACAAATACATATAAATACACACAAATACATACAAATACACACAAATACATATAAATACACACAAATACACACAAATACATACATATACATACAAATACATATAAATACACACAAATACATACAAATACACACAAATACATACAAATATATATAAATACATACAGTAATAATGACTTCCATTTGTGTGTCATATACATGTAGTACTGTAAATGCTATATTTGTATATACAAAGCCAACTTGTATGGACTTGTATGCATTTTAATTTGTACAGTGGCCTCATGAAGTTAAAAACATACACAAACACTTCTGATAACAGTGCTTTGGATTTATCCTGTCAGTGTTTATTTGATGCTCTGTTAGAGAGAAGCATATAAATAGCTGTGTGTGTTGTTTTGGTTGAAGGAATCAGTTTTGCTAGAGATTTGTGGAGTTTCAGCAAAGCAGTTAAACTCAAATAATTTTGAGTTTGTGTTTAGAGTCTTGAGAAACTAAGCCAAGTTTCTAGAAATGCGTTTAAACTAGGGCCAGGACTTTAACGCGTTAATTTAGACTAATTAATTACAAAGATTTTAACGCGTTAAAACTTTTATCGGAATTAATCACTTTTTTTTTTACGTTTGAGTCGGAACTTTTGTATTTTCGTGTTCTAGCATGCCTGTAAATCTGATGCACAAGCGACATCCGCAAACAACAATGATGGGCGACGAAGCCGCTTCTCTTGGTCCATTGAGGAACAACTTCAGCTTTAAAAAACATCCTGAAAAGACTACTGTTGTATGCAAGTTGTGCAAAAAGGAGTTTGCTTATCACTGAAGCTACTCAAGCCTAAATACCATCTCAATGCAAAACATGTTGCAGCAAGCACAGCCGTCCCCACAGCTAAGTTCAGCGTCCCCAGCAGCGGTACAAATAAACGCTCCAGCCAGCCCACTTTGGACCAGATGACGGGTTTCAGGGCCAAAATAAATAAGTCTACGTCTGAAAAATTAAGCAACCCCCTGGCTAAATGGATCACAACAGACTGTAGACCGCTTTCGGTGGTAGAGGATAGGGGGCTACAGTCTGTGTTACAGATAGCGACATCGGACCCTGCTTCCGAACTCCCGTGTAGGAAAACCATGGCGAGTAAGAATGGGCAGCTTTATGATGACGAGAAGCAGTCAAAACAAGACATACTGAATGCAGTTGATTGTGTTGCATTGACAGGGGACCATTGGACTAACGTCAGCAATTCTAACTACCTTGGCGTGACTGCGCACACAGTATGCCTTGTTAAGTATGGCAATTAGCATCTTTCGTCCTCACTGTAGAAAAAGTCAACAACAGACATTATGCAGTAAACTGCGCAGACCATTTTTTTCTGTAGCTGAGTCCTGGAAAATTGAGCAAAAGGTTACAACAATTGGCACTGATTGTGCCAGAAACATGATGGCAGCAGCAAAACAGCTCCCATTTTAGCACATGCCATGTGTTGCACATATTTTGCAGAGATCCATCACTGTGTGCCTGGACAGTTGTGGATTTAATGATGTACTAGCAAAGTGCCGCAAGATTGTGGGTCATTTCAGACACAGTTCAGCCAACACAATGGAACTGTATAAGGAGCAAAGGGCACTTGACCAGGAAAATGAACCCCTAATACAGGAAGTTTCCACAAGGTGGAACTCCACACTGTTTATTATCCGTCGTCTTCTTAAAAACAACCAGGGGTTCCTGAAATACTTGAAATCTGAATAACTATAATAGCACCAACACATCTGTTGGTTTAATAACAATATTAAAAAAAACATTTCAAAAAGCAATAAACACGTTTGTTGTTAAGAATATACGTGTATTCATTCAAAAATTTTGTAGCAAAATAATTATTATAAAAGTAATTATTTAATTAATTTTTTGATTAATTAATTACAGACCCTGTAATTAACTCGATTAAAATTTTTAATCAAGTCCCATCACTAGTTTAAACGTTTGGGAAAAACTATACCATGGTGGTCTCTTGTTCAGTTGTGAATTTCTGGTGTCTTGCCCCCTCTTGCTGGCCGTCTTTCTATTCCGAGAAAAGTATTTACACACATTATCAGATACATTTTACTAGATACTACTATACCATAATCACTGTAGAACTAATCAATGGTTACCTATTCTCTTCTCTAAAAGCCTGGATATCCGAGCCTACTGTACAGTCATGGTTAGGCCACGATTGAGTACAAGGTTGCACATATCTCATTTGAAAGATTGCCTTCCTCCTCCTCCTCCTCGTCCTCTTAGGCCTCCTCTTACTTTCCCTCTTCTTCTCTACTCTTGCTGCTCCATCATCTCACCTAACACCTGTATCAGTCACTGGAGGCCTCTTTTATACTCTGACAAATGATTGAAACGTTTTTCTAAATAAGTTTGCACAATTAGTATTAGTAGGTTCAGTATTTGAAGGTCAGGGTTTCTTAGGTGACCAAAGTGTGCTAAATGATGTAATTTGTGTTTATTGATTAGCAAAGCTGTGATGTAGAACAATATTTGAGTGAGAACGTATGGAATTGTGCTTAGAGTTTGGAGTCACAATGTTGACACATGAGCTTAATATTTTGGATTTGTGTGCATAATTCCACATTTTTTGTGTATACAATGTGAAAAAACTGTTGTACAGTAAACATGGCTTTGAAAACCAGTGTCCTGGAAGAGGTCCTCTGGCCTGAACGAGATGAGAAGCTTGATAAACAGTGATCTGGTTCTTTGAATTTTGCAATAAATACAATTTTGTTATCATTTTTTATGTAAACTGGTTTTCCTCATCGTACTTACATAGGTGAAAATTACCGTTATATACAAATACATTCAAATATATACAGTAACAATGGCTTACACTTGTGTCGCATATACATGCAGTACTGTAAATGCTATTGGGGGGGGCGCAGAGAGCCAACTTGTATAGACTTGTATGCATTTGAACACAAACACTTCTAATAATAGAGCTTTGGATTCATCCTGTCAGTGTTTATTTGAGGCTCTGTTAGATTTAAGCATATAAATAATTGTATGTGTTGTTTTGGTGGAAAGAATCAGTTTTGAGAAGCGGGAACACAGTTTTTGATTTTGCTTGTGGAGTTTCAACAAAGCAGCTAATAAATTTTAGAAAAAAAAAAGCTTGAAGAAGCTGAGCCAAGTTTCTGGAAATGCGTTTAAACGTTTGGGAAAAACTGCATCCACTTCATTGCAGTCTGTTCTCAAATATCACTCCTCAGACGGAACTCTCAGAACTCATTTCTACATGAAAAACATCTCCGTCTCTGTTCTTCTTCTGTTCACGTCTCTTTTCTCTTTCTTGTCTTCATTGCATCCTGTAGGATCTGTGTAAGGTACTTTACATTTTAATGTGGATGCTGTGATACTAGCGTGCTGACACTAGAGGTCAGCAAAGCCAAACCTATAGTAACGCTGAGCCTGAGCTCTGCAGCTGAGAAGTGACTGGTGCTGTTGTGTCCTCTGCTGATTGGCAGCCTGGTGTTGCTGGTTCTTCTGAACATGATGCTGTTCTATAAGCTGTGGACTACCTAACATGATGCTGTTCTATAAGCTGTGGATGCTAGACTCAGAGTCTAGCGTCTCTGCAGGGCCTGAGACCCGGAGAGAGGTACGAGCACAGAAGATTCCAGAAAAGCTTTAGTGCATAATTTTCACTCACTATATATGTATCAGTGTCTCCAAGCACACTTCAGACACACTTCAGACACACTTCAGACACACTTCTGATCGATTAATCAGATTAAATGTTTCATCCACTTTGTGAGTTTCGGATAATAAACAAAATATCATGTAATTAATGTAATTAACTGTCATGTAATTAATGACCATATAATTAGAATCAGTCAGTATAAGTGAAGTATGTGCAAAATGGTCTAGTAGTAGTAGTTCAGATGTAAACAAAGTCAACAAAGACCTCCACAGACCTCGACGCTTCAAAGCCTTCAATTAGTGAGTAATGAGAGCCTTTATAGAAACATAGTGATGTCAAAAATACATTAGTTCTTTAAATCCAGTATGAATCTGCCGTGTGTGTAGTTGTTACAGTCTGACAGTAATAACTGTGGAGTGATTTTAATCCAGTATGAATCTGCAGTGTGTGTAGTTGTTACAGTCTGACAGTAATAACTGTGGAGTGATTTTAATCCAGTATGAATCTGCAGTGTGTGTAGTATTTACAGTCTGACAGTAATAACTGTGGAGTGATTTTAATCCAGTATGAATCTGCAGTGTGTGTAGTTGTTACAGTCTGACAGTAATAACTGTGGAGTGATTTTAATCCAGTATGAATCTGCAGTGTGTGTAGTTGTTACAGTCTGATAGTAATAATTGTGGAGTGATTTTAATCCACTATGAATCTGCAGTGTGTGTAGTGTTTACAGTCTGATAGTAATAACTGTGGAGTGATTGTAATCCAGTATGAATCTGCAGTGTGTGTAGTGTTTACAGTCTGACAGTAATAATTGTGGAGTGATATTAATCCAGTATGAATCTGCAATGTGTGTAGTGTTTACAGTCTGACAGTAATAACTGAGGAGTGATTTTAATCCAGTGTGAATCTACAGTGTGTGTAGACGTTACTCAGTCTGTGTCTGTTCTCAAATATCACTCCTCAGACGGAACTCTCAGAACTCATTTCTACATGAAAAACATCTCCGTCTCTGTTCTTCTTCTGTTCACGTCTCTTTTCTCTTTCTTGTCTTCATTGCATCCTGTAGGATCTGTGTAAGGTACTTTACATTTTAATGTGGATGCTGTGATACTAGCGTGCTGACACTAGAGGTCAGCAAAGTCAAGCCTATAGTAACGCTGAGCCTGAGCTCTGCAGCTGAGAAGTGACTGGTGCTGTTGTGTCCTCTGCTGTTTGGCAGCCTGGTGGCAGACTTCAGACACACTTCAGACACACTTCAGACACACTTCAGACACACTTCAGACACACTTCAGACACACTTCTGGTGTATTAATCAGATTAACTGTTTCATCCACTCTGTCAGTTCATTAATGACTCCTCTCTGCTTCATCCATTTCTTTCAGATAACAAACAAAATATCATGTAATTAAAGTAATTAACTGTCATGTAATTCATTACCATATAATTAGAATCAGTCAGTATAAGTGAAGTTTGTGCAAACTCGTTTAGTGCACTTGAATGCAAGTAGATCAGATGTAAACAAAGTCATTCAAATAGAATAAACAGAAATAGAGATACATGTTGTTCTTTGAACAGCGACCATATAATACAACCATATGCAAAAGTTTGAGCACCCCTGGTCAGATGACATGGGAAAAAAAGTCAAAGAATTTGTTTATTCTTTCAAAAGTATCCAGCTGGAATATCAGCTGGGCCGGTTTCTTATAGCAGTGTGTTCTTCTTCCACTCTGCTTGAGGACTGGTCATGATTTTGTGTTGCCAAGTTGGTTTTAGCAGCATTCTGTTTATTTTAAAACCGAGTGGCATCATGTCAGCGCGTCTTTAGTGAAGTCCTGCTGGAAGCCCATCGTTTGTGAAAACCATCATGAGGTTTCGGACGTTCCTGCAGCTGTGGCGGCAGCTGTTAGCCGGAGCCGGTGACTGAGACAGTGTTCAGCAGTAGCCGTATTTCCTTACGGCTCGGTCTGGTCGGATGCAGATGCTCTGGAAGAACGATGCTGTGAAAGAGTCCTGCAGCTGGACCAACAGAGAGAGTAACTAAACTGTGAAAATGACCCCACACATGCTCCAGGTTCAGGTCCAGATGGTAGAACTGGGGAGCTTTCAGTGTTGAGACCCTCACCGGCACCATTGTTAGATACACCTACACTCAGTGGCCCTTATTCGTCAAAGCTGTATACGGTCCAATCTGGATATACAAAATGTTCATGCATTAAAAGAAAGCTTGCTTATAATCAGATCTACTATCAGCATCAGCTGTGATACCAATAATAAGAAGAATACAAATAGAAAATAACAGAAATACTAATAATAATACTAATACTAGGCCTTTTTATAACTACTGTTAGAATACTATCATAACTACTGTTAGAATACTATCATAACTACTTTTATAATACTATCATAACTACTATTAGAATACTATCATAACTAATGTTAGAAAACTATCATGACAAATGTTAAAATACTATCATGACAAATGTTAGAATACTATCATAACTACTATTAGAATACTATCATAACTACTATTAGAATACTATCATAACTACTATTGGAATACTATCATAACTACTATTGGAATACTATCATAACTAATGTTAGAATACTATCATAAACAATGTTAGAATACTATCATAACTACTGTTAGAAGGCTATGATAACTACTATTAGAATACTATCATAACTACTGTTAGAATACTATCATAAATAATGTTAGAACACTATTATAACTAATGTTAGAATACTATCATAACTACTATTAGCATACTATCATAACTAATGTTAAAATACTATCATAACTACTGTTAGAATACTATCATAACTACTGTTAGAATACTATTATAAATAATGTTAGAATACTATCATAACTACTGTTAGAATACTATCATAACTACTATTAGCATACTATCATAACTACTGTTAGAATACTATCATAACTACTATTAGAATACTATCATAACTAATGTTAGAAAACTATCATGACAAATGTTAAAATACTATCATGACAAATGTTAGAATACTATCATAACTACTATTAGAATACTATCATAACTACTATTAGAATACTATCATAACTACTATTGGAATACTATCATAACTACTATTGGAATACTATCATAACTAATGTTAGAATACTATCATAAACAATGTTAGAATACTATCATAACTACTGTTAGAAGGCTATGATAACTACTATTAGAATACTATCATAACTACTGTTAGAATACTATCATAAATAATGTTAGAACACTATCATAACTAATGTTAGAATACTATCATAACTACTATTAGCATACTATCATAACTAATGTTAAAATACTATCATAACTACTGTTAGAATACTATCATAACTACTGTTAGAATACTATTATAAATAATGTTAGAATACTATCATAACTACTGTTAGAATACTATCATAAATAATGTTAGAATACTATCATAACTACTGTTAGAATGCTATCATAACTACTATTAGCATACTATCATAACTAATGTTAGAATACTATCATAACTACTGTTAGAAGCCTGTCATAACTACTTTTAGAATACTATCATAACTACTTTTAGAATACTATCATAACTACTATTAGAATACTATCATAACTATTGTTAGAATACTATCATAACTACTATTAGCATACTATCATAACTAATGTTAAAATACTATCATAACTACTGTTAGAATACTATCATAACTACTGTTAGAATACTATTATAAATAATGTTAGAATACTATCATAACTACTGTTAGAATACTATCATAAATAATGTTAGAATACTATCATAACTACTGTTAGAATACTATCATAACTACTATTAGCATACTATCATAACTAATGTTAGAATACTATCATAACTACTGTTAGAAGCCTGTCATAACTACTATTAGAATACTATCATAACTACTGTTAGAATACTATCATAACTACTATTAGAATACTATCATAACTATTGTTAGAATACTATCATAACTACTATTAGAAAACTATCATAACTACTGTTAGAATACTATCACAACTACTATTAGAATACTATCATAACTACTATTAGAATACTATCATAACTGCTATTAGAAAACTATCATAACTACTGTTAGAATACTATCTTAACTACTGTTAGAATACTATCATAACTACTGTTAGAATACTATCTTAACTACTGTTAGAATACTATCATAACTACTGTTAGAATACTATCATAACTACTGTTAGAATATTATCATAACTACTGTTAGAATACTTTCATAACTACTATTAGAATACTATCATAACTAATGTTAGAATACTATCATAACTACTGTTAGAAGCGTATCATAACTACTGTTAGATGCATATCATAACTACTGTTAGAAGCTTATTATGAAGCCTATCATAACTACTGTTAGAAGCTTATTATGAAACCTGAGGTCTAACATGACTGTGGGTAAAATTCTATTATGGCTGTCAACACATGCTGTTAATAACTATCATAAAATCTGTCATGACTACTGTTAGAGACGTGTTAGAAGTCTTTCATGACTGGTGTTAAAAGCCTACTGTGAAGTCTGTCAGGACTCCTTTTACAGTCCTACTGACTACTTCTAGAAATCTGTTATGATGTCAGTGTTAGCAGGTGACAGAAACTGAGTCACTCCAGTGTTCTTTAATAACTAGCTGACTGTGTAGTTCATGTTTAGGTGTTTGAATGTTTCTCAGTTGTTTCATATACGGGTTTTGGAGAGATCCTAGTCAGAAGTGCTGCTCAGTGGTGGTGAAGTGTGAACAGTGGAATGTAACAGCAGGTCAGAGTAGTATGAGATAGAAAAGTATCAAACAGGCTCAAACAAGGCCTCACAGATTTGGCTGAGTCACTCACTCTCAGCAAATTCAGAAAGGCCCAGTTATCTGGGGGCCGACAGACCCTAATAGCTCTCACTAGACTGTTTCTGATGAAACTACTGTGAACCTAAGGGTGCTGTTAGCAGCTTCTGTGCTGCAGGTCAGTCAGGGAAGCTATTCTCAAATGGAAGCTGTTCATTAAAGGTGTGAAACAAACACATTGATGCAACAGAGTCTCCTCCACCCCCCAGTGGACAGCGCCGGGTTCTGATGGCTGATGAAACGTATGACATAATTGAGTCTGTATTTTGGAAAGGCCTCCGTTTTAACTGTATGGACGCATCCATGAAGCAGTGTTTATACATTTTGCTAGTCTATCAAACCATAACTAATAATTATTATTATAGAAATTAACAATAAAGCTCTTAATATCTGCTGATTAGTCTCAGTTAAAAAGTACAGCCTAAACGAGTTTAATGACCAGCTGCTGTCAGAGCAAAAAATTAAAAATGGCCTTAAAAACTGGTTTAGCCAAACATAACCACAGCCTTTCATTAAGTTGATCATGGCTAGTGACTACTGTAATCATGATATCATGACTACTTTTAGAAATCTACACCGTCCAGTTACATTATTATGACCACCATGAGCAGCTAGACGGACTGGGAGACTCAATAAGGTCCTGGTAGGTGGTCACAGGTATCTGGAGCCATACTGACTTAAGTGCATCCTACACCTGCTGGAGGGAGCATGGAGTAGGATCCATAGCCATCATCTAGGTGGTCCCACAGATGCTCAACTGGGTTCAAGTCTGAGGAATTAAGGGTCCATGGTAGAACTTAGAAGTTTTGGTCAGCACTTCCAACCAATGTGGGACATTTCTAGCTGTGTGGCATGTCGCATTGTCCTGCTGGAAGATCCCATCTGCCCCAGTGACCTGCAAGGATGGATTCAGACCCAAATCAGTTGAGAGTGTCTTCCACATGGATAAGTGGGCCCAGCGAATGCCACCAAAACAGTCCCCAGACAAAAATGCATAAATTAGATCATAATAATTGGACTTGGCTGTGTATTATGACTTTTGCCTATCATGAAAGTCTTCCACTATCACTACTAGAAATCTGTTTTACAGTCTGTCATTACCACCGGTACACTATAATCACTAATGTTTGAGGCCCATCATAACAACTGCTGGAAGCCTGTAGAATCCTAAAAAGAAGCTCATCCTAACTAGTGATGGAAGCCTATCACACAGCCTTCCATTACTACTATTAGAAGAACATCACTGAGGGAAAAGAACTGAGACCAGTGCTGAGGAGGAGACAGTGTGGGTCAGAACGCATGAGGCAGCAGACAGAATGTAAAGTTAATAGCTTTACTGGTAGTCCTCTTCAATACAGCACAGATATACTTCAACTAGGCTTTGAACAGCTAAGATGGCTATCAACATACAAACAAAGAAGCAATTTGGATTAAGGCAATTAAGCTCACAGCTCTACATGAACGTCTTCAAAACAATAATGGTATCAACACTAAACAGGAGAACAGACGACTTAGCTCTAAAATCCCAACTTCAACTATGTTCTGTTCTCTACTGACTCTACTGTACTTAGGAACTATTCATAGACTTACTGGCCACTGATGGAGTGTCAAACTATACTACAGCACAGAAGCCTACCAGAAGCCTATCCTGACCACTGTTAGAAGTCTATTATCACTGCTAGAAGACTATCATGAAGTCTACCATGACTACTTTTAGAAGTCTATCATGTGTAGTGTTGGAAGTGTGGTGGAAGTTTTATATATAAAGGGTTTTTCTGTTTTGTAGTTTAAAAGCCTCTCATGAAGCCTAGCATGCAGCCTTCCATTACTACTATTAGATGACTATGATGAAGCCAGTCATCATTGCTGTTAGAAGTTAACTCTGCAGACTATCATGGCCAAAATTTGAGGCCGGTCATGAAATGCTGTTAGATGTGTATCATGAAACTTACCATGGCTACTGTTAGAAGTCTATCATGGCTACTTTTAGAAATCTATGATGATCACTGCAGAAGCCTATCATAAACCCTGTCTTGATTACTGTTAGAAGACTACCATGAAGCCTGCTATACTGTAACTACAGTTTGAAGTCAATCATGCAGACTATCACGACTAATGTTGGAAGCCTATCAGAACTACTGTTGGAAGCCAATCATGACTGGGTAAAATTCTGTAATAGCTGTCATGAAATACTGTTAGAGGTGTATCATGAATCTTATCACCACTGACGTTACAATCCAATCATAGCTGTTGTTGGAAGCCTATCATGACTTTGGTTAGAATTAAAACCTTCATGAGTACTGTTACAATCCTGTCATGACCACTTCTAGAAATCAATCGTGATTACAGTTAGAAGCCTATCATGGATCCTATCCTGAGTACTGACTTCTGTAGTCACTACTGTAAGAAATCTATTATGAAGCCAGTCATGACTGCTGTCATCATGAAGTCTGTCAGGAGTACTAGGTCTTTCATGATCACTATAGAAGCCATCCTGAAGTTTAACATGACTCATATCAGAAGTCTATAATGAAGCCTATCACACAAAGTTTTTCATTGTCAAGAAGGGTATATGGTTGCATGTTCTCCAGTTTTCTTTGGTATCCAACTATATATATATGTTTTAAAACGTGGGTGACTGGTCAGTGTATTTCATTATAATGGAAGCAAACAGTGTTTTGCCAGTTAAATAACCTTTTAATGGCATATTATTTGTAATGTAAGACACCCTGAACCCTACACTGATTTTCACAATCCAGGATGGATGGAATGTAACAGCAGGTCAGAGTAGTATGAGATAGAAAAGTATCAGACAGGCTCAAACAAGGCCTCACAGATTTGGCTGAGTCACTCACTCTCAGCAAATTCAGAAAGGCCCAGTTATCTGGGGGCCGACAGACCCTAATAGCTCTCACTAGACTGTTTCTGATGAAACTACTGTGAACCTAAGGGTGCTGTTAGCAGCTTCTGTGCTGCAGGTCAGTCAGGGAAGCTATTCTCAAATGGAAGCTGTTCATTAAAGGTGTGAAACAAACACATTGATGCAACAGAGTCTCCTCCACCCCCCAGTGGACAGCGCCGGGTTCTGATGGCTGATAATACGTATGACATAATTGTGTCTGTATTTTGGAAAGGCCTCCGTTTTATCTGTATGGATGCATCCTTAAAGCAGTGTTTATACATGTGCCTGGTTTATTAAAACATAACTTATAATTATTATCATTATTCTTATGGAAATTGTCAATACAGCTCATAATATCTGCTGATCATCCTTTGTTAAAAAGTTTGGTTCCAACAAAAAACATGTGATTTGCTTTAAAAAGTACATAGAAACATAACCACAGTTAGAAGCCTGTCATGAGGTCTATCATGGCTACTGGTATTAGTGTATCATCAAAACATGTCCTTCCAAAAGGGCAACTTTACAGGAGAGGCCCAAAAACTTACTTTACTTTTATTACAAATGTGAATTACTTAAAAAAGCTATTTTGGAGCTTATTGATTGGTCCATTCATCATGAAAGCTTCACACAGTGTAAACAGCCCCTACTTTGTTCAAATAATGTAGAAAAAAAGCTATTTTGTTATAAAGAATCCTGAAAACAGAACACAGTATCATGTTTAAGACCAAACATATCCATTGCCAGTTTGAAACCAGGCCAAGGTTGTTGCTTTTCACAAGTATTCACATTCATTACTCAGGTAGAAGTATAGATACTAGGGTTTGAAATACTTCTGTAGAAGGTGAAGTATCAACTGAAGCTTTTTACTCCAGTAACAGTGTAAAAGTACTGCTTTCAGAACTACTTAAAGTATAAAAGTAAAAGTAATGTAAGAAATAAAATGCCATTAAGGACAAAAGCTTAGGCCGCACCACAGGGGTCTATAGTACACTAGCCCACCTCCCCCAAAAACCTAATTCTTCTAAAAGCCATAATAACTATAATGTTATATTAAAATGTTAATGTTGATAAATTTGGGATGCGCTAGGCTTCCTGTTTCAGCTGCATATACACCCATTGAACATGAATGGAGTTTAGTACAATGTAAATATATTAAAGAAGCATATCTGTTACTACTGAACATTAACATGTGTTTCATGGAGCAGAAGATATGATGACTAGTTGTCTATAAGTATTGTAATGAAGTAAAACTTCAAAGACATGTTATCAATAATCTTTACTGGAATGTAAATGTAGATGAATGAAAACAAGCTGAAATGAAATAGGAGTAACGAGACTATGTTTAAAATGTAAGGAGTAGAAAGTACTGATAATGGAGTGTAAATGTAAGGAGTAGAATGTACTGATAATGGAGTGTAAATGTAAGGAGTAGAAAGTACTGATAATGGAGTGTAAATGTAAGGAGTAGAAAGTACTGATAATGGAGTGTAAATGTAAGGAGTAGAAAGTATTGATAATGGAGTGTAAATGTAAGGAGTAGAAAGTACTGATAATGGAGTGTAAATGTAAGAAGTAGAAAGTACTGATAATGGAGTGTAAATGTAAGGAGTAGAAAGTACTGATAATGGAGTGTAAATGTAAGGAGTAGAAAGTACTGATAATGGAGTGTAAATGTAAGGAGTAGAAAGTACTGATAATGGAGTGTAAATGTAAAGAGTAGAAAGTACTGATAATGGAGTGTAAATGTAAGGAGTAGAAAGTATTGATAATGGAGTGTAAATGTAAGGAGTAGAAAGTACAGATAATGGAGTGTAAATGTAAGGAGTAGAAAGTACTGATAATGGAGTGTAAATGTAAGGAGTAGAAAGTACTGATAATGGAGTGTAAATGTAAGGAGTAGAAAGCACTGATAATGGAGTGTAAATGTAAGGAGTAGAAAGCACTGATAATGGAGTGTAAATGTAAGGAGTAGAAAGTACTGATAATGGAGTGTAAATGTAAGTAGTAAAAGTAAAAAGTCATCTAAAAATAATAACTCCAGTAAAGTATAAATAACCAACATTTTTACTTAAGTAAGGTAACAAAGTATTTAGGAATACTTAAAAACTCAAGAGTTTATTTTGCTTTAGTGTGGATTGCTGTAGAATGGATGTACAGAACCTACTGACTCTGAACAGCCAATGCACTGGCTTTGAATATTACTAATATTGCTACCTTTATTAAACATCATTAAATCACATATTCTTCTGAAAGCACTTCATTCAGTAACTCTGCATCTTCACTGACTAACTATTAGAATGCATCAGCAGAGGGTTCACGCAGCAACTGGTGTTATGAACCGAATGGTTTCCAAGATAACCGGTTCCTGTTAACATGCACTGACATATCACTTAGGTCTCATCACAGATCTACTGCAGAGAACATGATCAGTGAGTTCTACCTTACAGACACCTGTGAAAAACGGTAGGAGAACACATACAGGAACCAGTTAGCTTAAAAAGAGGCCATAAATAGGATGATTATCACAAGACAACAATGCAAACTCTAAATCTACACAAGAATGGTTCACTGACCACAGGATCAAATAACCATCCCAGCTTTTTATCTCTATTAAAAGCTTCTGAAATTCAGATCTGTTTGATTGAATACGATTTTATTGAATTTGATTGTATCTGAAGCCCAAACCCCAAGCAAACACTTCAAGGACTTTGTGGACTATGGTAATATACTGTTTTCTATCATCACAAGCAATGTCTGAGGAAGCTCTGGTCTACAGTCCTCCTGGCAATCCATGGTTGTGGCCTAAACAGCTGGTCCACCTCTATGGATGGTTAATACGTATATATCCACAAGCTATACATGCAACCACAATATCATAGTAGGCCGATAAAATCTGATAAAACCATTCTACTGGCTGAGTTGGATTGCACGGCTATTTCTTGATTTTATATGACTGTTAGCAGTGGGTGAGCCTAAAACAACTCAATACTTAGGAGTGGTGTCTCCATACTTTTGGCAATATATATACAGTGAAGAAAGTACTAAGTATTTGAACACCCTGCGAGTTCTCCCACTTAGAAATCATGGAGGGGTCTGAAATTTTCATCTTAGGTGCATGTGCACTGCTGCAAGTAAGTATTTGAACACCTGCCAATCAGCAAAACTCTGGCCCTCAAAAAGTCTGCCTCTAAAAAGTCCACCTCCACTTATTCTAAATTAGAAGCACCTGTTTGAGGTCAGTAGCTGCATAAAGACACCTGTCCACCCCACACAATCAGTAAAACTCCAACTACTAACATGGCTAAGGCCAAAGAACTGTCCAAAGACACCAGAGACTGAATTGTAGACCTCCACAAGGCTGGAAAGGGCTACGGGGCAGTTGCCAAGCAGCTTGGTGAAAATTTTAATATGTTTCTCGTATGTAAAGACCACTGGTGGACCAGTCGTATGTATTTCTTTTGCTTTAATTCAAATAGAAAAAGATAAAATGATATATGCTGTATATTTTTGTTAATGAGGCCGTTTAAAATGATAAAGTTTTCAGTTTTGTTTGCAATGAACTGGGAAGGTTGCATCAGTGCATTAGTGGAGATTTCATGATGTAATGCAGATCTGCCCTATTCAGCTGAGACCATTAATAGCCTTTAATTTGCTAGATTATTTATAACATGAGATGGCCTATTATGATAATATTTACCTGACTCTAACCACAGGTCTCTTAAGACCCTGTTAGCACCTGCATTATCCCGTCTGACAACAATAGAGGCTAAACAAGCCCTTCAGTTGAAACCTCGCAATTAAAGGTGTGAAATAAACAGGTGTATGGTGATGCAAGGAATACTGCTGGGATTCTGGGGTCAAGCAGCCAAGGCCTGCTGTAGCTGACAAGGTGTCTTGCCTGTGAAATACTTATCAAAAGAAATCCATAGAAAAGTAGTTTTTAAAGGTTTTTTATTATGAAATGTCACTTCTTGGTGTCATGTCATGGTTTTTGTATATTGGGAAACTTTGTCTAGTTATTAGAATGATGGCATATGCTCAGCAGTCTTCCTTACAGGAGGCTATTGTACTTGACCAAAAGAAGCAAGTGAGGTGGTTAAAACATAACAGCAGCAGTGCAGTCAAGCCTGCAGGGTTCAGCACGTGGGCCAAGACACAGGAACCTGCAGAATATATAGCTTTGCTGCTCCACCAATATTTTTCCTCAATTTTTTTAGAACAAACGGTTTAGAACTGATCCAAGGCAACATCAATGCAGAAGTGTATACGAGTTGGGCCTTATGACAGCATTGAGCCAACCATTGCCCATGCAGAAAAGCCAGCAGTTGTCCTATTTCTTTGTTAGGACCAGCTGTGCCACCCAAGGACTAGTTCAGGCCTCTTTCTTGGCCTGCGGAAGCTATTGGGACCAAAGCTGATTGGAAGGATCACCACCAGTGTTAATGCTGGTTTGCAGTCCATGTACAGTTTTCCTCTGTGATAGTGGTATTGTCAGAGTAAAGACGCAGAAGCTCCCACAGCTGCTTCTTCTGCTCTTCTATGTGGTCCAGCACACTCCACAGCTGTAGCTCACATACAATTTCCAAACTTGCACAACCTCCCCCTTACTGAAACGTGGTTAACTGGTTGTTAAGGCTGTTATCATGTTAGTCTAAACAGAATAACCGCAATAATCTACTGTTCAGTGCACTGCAGTAGTGTCGCTATGTGAACTTCACTATATGAAATAATGGTAAGTTGAGGTAACCACCATAAATTAGTAAGTACTTTCAAAAACAAATGCTTATCCTTTATCATGTAGGCTATACACATTTTACAGCTGACATCATGGGTGATACAGGCCAGACTTAATCAGAGTAGTTTGCCACCACAGTAGAATTGGTGGGTCTAATGTGGCCACTCCATTGAAGATAAAATAAAATGAATAATATGATTAATAATACAGCAATTATTAATACAATAATTGACAAAAAAATGCAACCAGATAGATATTTCAGATTGCTGCCCCCGCTGCCCTATAAAGTTGTACCTTTGTGGCTACTTTTGGGTCATATACCTCTTGGTGGGAGATGTCTGCTGGACATGCTTCTTATTTGACACACATAAAGACACTCAACCATGTTGACAGACACTGGCTAACCAGCTCTGGACGTCCCTGACAGACCACCAGTGGAGAGGATCAGTTGATCTGTCAAAAGCACAATCAACTCCCACAGTTTCCTGGACTGTCACAGAACTGTATTGTCTTTGGCCACAAATCCAAGTTCTGTTTGGAACCCTACAAGGGTTGTGTTTAAGTATGAAGGCCTATTGGCAATGCTTTAGTCCTGCCTTTGCTGTGGGGCAACACACTAACTGACCCACCTGCTGGTGTGATGATCTGGGGAGCAACAGCTACTACAGTCAGTCACTAACAGCTCAGTGACCATGTGTTGCCACCCATGGCAGGACTTCCAACTGGCATTGTTCAGGAGGATAGTGTTTCCACACACAGCGAAGGTTTCTCAGGAATGCCAGATTGCAACACTTCCTTGTCCTGCCTGAGTGCCAAATGTATTGGCAATTGAGCCTTTCCAAGCTGGGATGCTAGCTTCGGTAACCTACAAGTGTGCTGGACCGAAGGTGTGCGGGCCTCCCCTATCATATCAGATAGAAGGCCCACTTTTAAAGAGACTGCACTCAGCCATCTAACCCCACACACTTGCATGTGATGAGAAGAGAAGCCGATGCCATGCGTTGGAGGGAAAGGCCGCGAGTCCAAATCCACCTCCCCTCCATCACAAGTACCATTATTGTTGGATGTTTGGTAAGTAGCCGTTGCTCCACAGATCATTACACCAGCAGGTGGTTTAGTGTGTTGCTCCACAGCAAAGGCAGGACAGAAGCATCACCACGTGGCCTCTATTGGTATATTGTTTATACCAATTCTTCTACTGTAGCATTGGTATAAACTATAAGTGCATTTATTCTTCTAGGAAAACTGGCTAAGTATTGCACTTTTACTGTATGTAGTCTTGTATTTATTCTCTTCTCTGTAGGTATTCCAGTCTTGCTAGGTGTTGCACTTGTACTGTTGTACTGTGTCTAATCTTATATGTCTTCTTTCTAGGTATCAGCACTGGCACTTGTTTTTGGCAGTGTTTGAGGTCAAAAGTAGTTTGGACTTAAACCTGTTTGTACTAGACAGAGATACTCATACTTTGACCGAACACTAAGCACTTATGTTAGTCGCTCTGGATAAGAGAGTCTGCTAAATGCCTGATATGTAAATGTAAGTAAATATTGTGTATTTAACAAGTGTCATTATAGGTTTTCGTGTTTTGGAAGTAGGAACCTATTAGTGGTTGGCTGCAAACATAGCAACTAGTGCTATGCAACCCAGCAAAATGCTGCTGTATTTAAGAACAACAGCATGGCTAAAGAGCTTCTCAACCACTTAGCTTGGTTGACTAAAATATTGTCTTCTATTCCAAAAAGTTTTCCAAATTTTCTGATTAGTCTAACACCATAATGGAAGGTTGTTTATTCTGTTACCACTATCTTTAATCCGAATTCCAGAGGGACAGATCACTGATGGACAGTAGGCCTGGTACGATAAGCCAGATCAATTTTGTCCACATCCAAGTAAATAGTAATTTGAGTGATGGGAGGAGAATAGCCAATCATATGTCAGTGGGAGGACTCAAGCTTAGCTATAAAAAAATAGGAACTTCTAATGTAATAATACATAACTTCTACCACAATGATTGTTGTATAATCATCTGCCCCAGATGAACATTACTGGGCATCACCAAAACATGTCCACCCAGTACTGCTTTCCTAACGACAACTCATCTTGTAGGAAGGAGGTCCGAACGGGCCCTGCTTATATATTTCTGTTCATTGTTCTCTCATGTGTATCTGTGTGCACTGTGTTTCTGAACTTGCTGGTGATCATCTCCATCTCTCACTTCAAACAGCTCCACACTCCAACCAACCTGCTCATCCTCTCTCTGTCTGTGGCAGATCTTCTTGTGGGACTGTTTGTTATGCCTGCGAAAATAATGGAATTAATAGACTCCTGTTGGTATCTTGGAAAAATAGCATGCTCTGTTTATCCGATCATCACTGGCCTCTCTACATCAGCCTCTCTCTGTAGCCTGATACTCATTGCAGTTGACCGGTACATGGCTGTCAGTGACCCTCTGCTTTATTCCACTAGAATCACAGTTTGCAGAATGTCTCTGGTCATCATTCTAGGCTGGTCTTTCTGTCTGTTTTATATGACTGTCTTTTTTTACTTTAATGACCATCTTCTTCCATCTCAGATCTCCATCAGATGCCATGGAGAGTGTGTCGTGTTGGTAAAGTATTCCTGGGTGACGGTTGACCTTGTGGTATTCTTTGTAGCCCCTAGCTCTGTTATACTGGTCTTGTATTCAATCATTTTTAACGTGGCGAGGCGTCAAGCTAGAGCTGTTAGAGCTGCGATGAAAGGAGCTTCAAAGAATGAAGGAGCCAAAGTTTCAAGCTCTTCTGAAACCAAAGCAGCGAAAACGCTGGGGATTGTCATTCTTGTTTATCTTGTTTGCTGGATACCGTTTTATGTTATTTTTATGTTGTTCTTCAGTTCTCTGCCAGTTCAAAGTGTCACGTCTTTGTCGATTGTGTGGTCTGTGTTTGGATGGCTTCTGTTTATTAGCTCCTCTGTCAATCCACTGATATATGCCATATTCTATCCGTGGTTTAAAGAATCAGCTAAGTTTGTTGTTTGCTGTAGAATATTTGAGTCCTCATCTTCCAGGTTTAATTTGTTTCCAGACCGGTTTTAGGCTCAGATAACAAAAAACCAAACTTTCTCACAGCTTACGTTTAACAGGTTTATACTTCATTTCAAATTAATTAGAGAAAAAAATATATAATAAGTTTCAATTCAATTCCCCACCTAGGGCAAACTATGGACATCTTAAAGATTGAATGCTGACTGGCGAAGACAACAGACAGTCTAACAGTATATATGAATGTAGGCTGACTATTTGGCAACCAATATTATTTATGTGTACTTCTTCATATTGGTTTTAATATTTTATAACCTTTAACATAATTAATAGCCATTCTTGGACCCTTTAAGTTATGTCCTAGTACCACAAGTTGTACCACTTGTAGTTGATATTATGCTTCACCCTATTGTTGGTAGGTCATCTGGCATGTTGTTTCTTGAACACGTTAGAACCTGCGACTGATTTAGATATGGATATATGTTTGGAAATATATATAGTTGAATATGATCTCCTGCCTCAGATGGAGGAGTTTAAGTGTCTCTGGGTCTTGTTCACGAGTGAGTGAAGGATGGACCGGGAGGTTGACATGCGGATTGGCGCAGCGTCTGCGGTGATGCGGGCTCTGTACTGATCTGTCCTGGCAAAGAGCCAAAAGGCAAAGCTCTCGATTTACCGGTCAGTCTACATTCCTACTCTCACCTGTGGTCACCAGCTCTGGGTATCCCCCCGAAGGAGGTAGAGGAGATGACTGGGGAGAGGGAAGTCTGGGTTTCTCAACGTAGACTGCTACCCCCGTGACACTGTGTCCATTAAATTATGTCATATCATATTCCTTAATAACACAAGCTGACATTCCACTTGTGTTTGAGGCCCATTTGTCAGAAAGAGTGGCACCTGTGGCAGATGGGGGAAAAGGGTCCACACCATAACAGAGAGGGGGCGGGCTGAAAAGCATCCATGTTCCTATATAAACATTGGTGATGGGGCAGTTAAGACAACATCCTGTGGTCTGACTCAATAACAAGCCCAAAATTATCCACACTCATGGTCTATACTTAGATATACTGGGATCAGTACCTGCAACAATCCAATTCCTTATTACTAGTCTGTCACCTCTGTCTCAAAGTCACCACTGTGTTCCAGTTTAGCTGTATTCACGCTCCATTGATCAGAGCATGGACAGAGCTGGGGGTAGCAGCAAAGCCCTGCACAGGCCTCTGACACAGTAGTGCGGCATATCATTATATATTTGTACAGCTTAGAAACCATTAGGCTTTAATGATAAATCTAAAATAAAGCTCAGTTTTACTTCCAAATGAATCTTGAGGCTCATCTTTAACCACTGCAATTTAGTAGTCCATCATTTGTGGCCTAGGACAGAGTGGACAATGCAGTGGTAAACAATACCAGGTGGAGCAGCAGTGCAGCTGCCAGACAATAATTCAAGATCTCCAGCGTCTACACCACAATGGAGGGGCAACTGAAAACTGCCCTCATCAAAACATGATTATTTGCAACTGGGCAGTTGAATAGGCCCCACGTCTTTATATGGTCTGCAGCTTTGTATACTTGATTAAACAATTGCCATCCAGATACCTGTTTTTTTAATCTGATACATAAGCCTGAAGAAGGAGTGTAGGAAGGTAATTTTGATAATGGATATGACCACGTCCAGGTCCTGGGGCATTAAGACCTAGATCGGAGTAGCAGGGGTGAAGCCCACCCCCCTCGACAACTGGACAGGGTCAAACTGGTTGTGGTGCAGAGGAAGGAGGGGAAGGTCAAAACGGCAGCACATAAAAGTAGCCGGAGGAATAGACAAGTAGGTTAATTTAAAAACTGGTATAGAGTAATGGCCGAATAAATGGTGTAACTATAGAGTCTTCCACATGCACCATGCTCACTTAAGGATGCGGGCTTTCACATGCACCATGCTCACTTAAGGATGCGGGCTTTCACATGCACCATGGTTGATTGAAGCAGTGGGCCTTTACATGCACCATGCTCGCTTGAAGTCACAGGCCTCCAAATGCACCATTCTCTCTTGACGCCAAGGGCCTCCACATGCAACATGCTTACTTGGGGCCACTGTTCTTCACATCCACAATGCTCCCTTGAGGCTGTGGGCCTCCACATGCACCATGCTCACTTGAAGCCAAGGCCCTCCATATGCACCATGCTTACTTCAGGCCACGGGCCTCCACATGCACAATGCTCACTTGAGGCCACAGGCCTCCACACACTGCATGCTCACTTGAGGTTACGTCCCTCCACATGATGCATGCTTGCATGAGGCCATGGGTCTTCATATGCATCATTCTCACTTGAGGCCACAGGCCTCCTCCTGTACCATCCTCGCTTAACGCCACCGCCTTATACATGCAGCATGCTCGAGTAAGGCTACCACATGCACCATGCTTGCTTAAGCCTGTGGGCTTCCACATGGACCATGCTCGCTTGAAGCCATGGTTCTCCAAATGCACCATGCTCGCTTGAAGCCATGGTTCTCTAAATGCACCATGCTTACTTGAGGCCACGGCCTTCCACACACAGCATGCTAGCTAGATGCCACGGGCTTCCACTTGCAGAATACTCACGTAAGGCCACAGGCCTCCACATGCACCATGCTCACCTGGGGCCATGGGCCTCCACATGCAGCCTGCTCGATTGAGGCCATGGACCTCCACATGCATCATGCTTGCTTAAAGCCATGGACCTCCACCTGCATCATGCTTGCTTGAGGACACAGGCCTCCACATGCAGCGTACATGTGTAAGGCCACGGTCCTGCATGTTCATCATGCTCGCTTGAGACCACGGGCCTCAACATGCACCATGCTTGCTTGAGGTAACTGTCCTGCACATGGATCATGCTAACTTGAGGCCTCTGGACTCCACATGCACCATGCTCGCTTGAGGCCGCCAACACACAGCCTGCTCAAGTAAGGCCGCAGCCCTCCAGCTTGAGGTCATGTGTCTTCACATGCACCATGCTTGCTTGAGGCCACAGCCCTCCACCAGCGGCATGCTCACTTGAGGCCACGGGCCTCCACATGCATTATGCTCGCTTGAGGCCGTGGGCTTACACATGCAACATGTTAGTTTTAGGCCATGGCTGTCCACACGCAGCATTCTTGCTTAAGGCCATGGGCCTCTACATGCACCATGCTCGGGTCTTCACATGCACCTTGATTGCTTAAGACCACAGGACTGCAAATGCACTAAGCTCGCTTTAGGGCCAAGGCCCTTCCCATGCAGCATGCCTGCTTGAGGTCACAGACCTCCACATACACCATGGTTGCTTGATCCCATGGGCCTCTAAAAGGAGCATGCTCGCTTCAGGTCACGGGCCTCCGCATTCACCATGCTCTCATGCAGCATGTTCACTTAAGGCCACAGCCCTCCGCATGCACCATGCTTGCATGAGGCCATGGTCTTGTACATGCACCGTGCTTACTTGAGGCCATGGCCCTCCATATGCAACATGCTTGCTTGAGGCTGTGGTCCTTAACATGCACTATGCTCGCTTCAGGTTGCGAGCCTCCACATGGACTATATTCGCTCTAAGCCGCTGGCCTGCACATGCACCATGCTCGCTTGAAGCCACGGGTCTCCACATGCACAATGTTCGCTTGAAGTCATGGGCCTTTACATTCACTATGCTCGCTTGAGGCCACGGGCCTCCCCATTCACCACGTGTTACGTGATACCGTAGGCCTCTATGCCCCATGCTCCACATGCCCCATGCTCGCTTGAGGCTGTGGGCTTCCACATGCACCATGCTCCCTTGAGGCCACGGGCCGCCACCGGCACCATGTATTATTGTTTGTGATCCATGGGAAGATTTCTGATTAGGTTGAGAATAAGGGGAATTGATGTGATTTGTTTGTAAGGCAGGGGAAGAAAGCCATGGAAAAAATCTCAGAATCGTTTGTGAGGTGAAGAAGAAATGTCTGATTGGGTTTGAGAAAGAGTAGGTGATGTCTAATTAGTTTGGAGAAAGGATAAGAAATGTCTGATGAGGTTGTGTTGCAGTGGAAGGGATGCCAACTTAATTTGTAAAGCAGGGGAAGAAAAGTCTGACTGGTTTGTGAGGCAGGAGAGGAAATGTCTTACTGGTGTGTGAGGTGGAGAAGAGATGTCTGATTAATTTTGAGAAAGGGTAAGAGATGTCTGGTAGGACTGTGTGGCAGGGGAAGAGCTGTCTGATTAGATTATGATTGGACATTGAGAGAAATGTCTGATGGGATGTTGAGGGAAAGAAATTTTAAGGACTTTTTGAGGCAGGGGAAGAGTTGTCGTTTGTGAGGCAGGGAATAGAGGCAGATAAAGAAATGCCTGATTCAATTCTGAGGCAAGAAAAGAAGTGTCTGATTAGTCTGTGGTGCAGGATAAGAAACCCCTGATTGGTTTGTAAAGCTGGAGAAGAAAATATTTGATTAGTTTGTGAGTCAGAGAATAAAAAATCTAGCTTATAAAGCAAAAAAAAGTCTAATTAGTGTCTGAGGCAGGGGAACAGATATCTGATTAGTTTGCGAGGCAAGGGAAAAATGTCTAATTAGTTTAAAGCCAAGGGCAGAGATATTTGATAAGTGTTAGAGGAAGAAAAATTTAAGATTAGTTTTGAGGCAGGGGAAGAGATGTCTGATTAGGTTTTGATACATGGAAATTGATGTGTGATTAGCTTGTGAGGCAAGGCAAAGGATGTCTGATAAGTGTGTGAAGCAGGAAACTGTATGTCTGATCAGATTCTGGGCAAGGAAATAGATCCCTGAGGCAGAGGAAAAATTATTATTGTTTGTTTGTGTGTCAAGCAGGACCAATCAGACATGTCATTTATTTGTGAAGGTGGGGAAAATGTCTGATTATTTTGTAAGGCATGATAAGAAATAACTGATTAATTTGTGAGATACAAGGAGGAATAAACATCCAATCATACGTCAGTGGGAGGGTTTATAACTCCCTATAAAAAGACACTTCACGAGAGTAAACCTGCATAACCTAGAACTAAAGGTTCCATCAAGCATAATCAACTGAGCATCTATGCCAGATGGACTATGCTAAGCACCAGCAAAACATGACCATTCAGTACTGCTTCCCCGACAACAACTCATCTTGCAGAAAGCAAATACAAACAGGACCTATGAATATATTTCTGTATGTTTTTCTCTCATGTATATCTGTGTTTACAGTGTTTCTTAACTTGCTGGTGATCATCTCCATCTCTCACTTCAAGCAGCTCCACACTCCAAGCAACCTGCTTATCCTCTCTCTGGCTGTGGCAGATCTACTTGTGGGACTGATCATTATGCCTGTGAATACGATGCGATTGATTGACTCTTGTTGGTATCTGGGGGAAATAGGATGTTGTGTTTTTTCAATAATCAATGGCCTTTTAACTTCAGCGTCTCTCTATAACCTGACTCTGATTGCAGTTGATCGGTACATCGCAGTCAGTTATCCTCTGCTGTACTCGACAAGAATTACAGTGTGTAACATATCTGTGTTTATAATTCTAGGCTGGCCCTGTTGTGTACTGTATGCTTTCATGTATTATTACTTCAATGACAATCTTCTTCCATCTCAGATCTCCTCCAGGTGCCATGGCGAGTGTGTTGTGTTGGTAAAATTTTCCTGGGTGATTATTGACCTTGTAGTATCCTTTGTAGCCCCTTGCTCTGTTATACTGATCCTGTATTCAATCATTTTTCATGTGGCGAGACGTCAAGCTAAAGCTGTTAGAGCTGTGATCAATGGTGCTTTAAAGAAACATGGAGCCAAAGTACAAAGTTCTTCTGAAACCAAAGCAGCAAGAACGCTGGGGATCGTCATTTTTGTTTATCTAGTGTGCTGGATACCGTTTTATGTGAGTTCTCTGACAGTTGAAAGTGTCACGTCCGAGTCAGTGGTGTGGTCTGTGTTTGGCTGGATGGTATACATTAACTCCTCTGTGAATCCTCTGATATATGCTATTTTCTATCCATGGTTTCGAGAATCCACTAAGTTTCTTATAGCTTGTAGAATATTTAAATCTTCATCTTCAAGGTTTCATTTATTTTTAGAACATTTGTAACTTCTATCACTGATCTAACATTTGTATTTTTTATTTAATTGTATTTATTAATGAAATAGTTCTTGTAGAGAGTGGCAGCAAGGCTGCTGGAGGAAGATACACTAACTTGCTGTTGATGACTCATTTGGCTTTTTGGGAATGCTGCTGTAATTTCAATCCAGCCACTATGTTTCCTGAACATGCAAATAAATAAGATCCAGTCTCTTCTCAGATCTGATGTGTATATAACTTTACTTAGTGTGGCACTGGGTGACATTTACCATTTTATTTTAGTTTGATAATAAACCAAAGCTTGTATTACCCCCTCAAGTGTATGCTAGGTTTTAAGGAGGAGCAGCATCTCAGCCAAACACTGTTGCCCTGCAACCAGGCATTGACATTAAGACTGTGGCTAAATTAATAAATAAAAGAACAATGATTATAAAACTATATAGTAACAGTCCTGTTGATAAAATAATGAAAAGCGCAATCCTATTGAAAGGGAACTAAAATCAAACAGATGCAGGCTGGACGGAAGTGGTTGGAGACAAAAAGTATAAAATGTTTATACAAACTCAGCAAGCAAAGACTAGTGTGCCTCCTGACATGATACCTGAGATGACCAGCCGACCAGGACACAACAAAGAGTGTTGTTGGCTTGTGGTTTTAAGTGAGCATGGTGCATGTGCAGACTCACGACCTCAAGTGAGTATGGTGTATGTGGAGGCTCACAACCTCAAGTGAGTATGGTGCATGTGAAGGGCCGTGGCCTCAAGCGAGCATGGTGCTTGGGGATGCCCGTGGCTTCAAGTGAGCATAGTGCATGTGGAGGTTCGTGGCCTCAAGCGAGCATGGTGCATGTGGAGGCCTGTGGCCTCGAGTGAGCATGGTGCATGTGAAGGGCCGTGGCCTCGAGTGAGCATGGTGCATGTGGAGGCCTGTGGCCTTGAGTGAGCATGGTGTATGTGGAGGGCCGTGGCCTCAATTCAGCATGGTGCATGTGGAGGGCTTGTGGTTTCAAGTGAGCATGGTGCATGTAGAGGGTCGTGGCCTTAAGTGAGCATGGTGTATGTGGAGGCTTGTGGCCTCAGGTGAACATGGTGCATGTGGAGACTAACGACCTCAAGTGAGCATGGTGCATGTGGAAGCTTGTGGCCTCAAGTGAGCATGGTGCATGTGGAGGCCTGTGGCCTCAAGCGAGCATGGTGCATGTGGAGGCCTGTGGCCTCAAGCGAGCATGGTGCATGTGGAGGCCTGTGGCCTCAAGCGAGCATGGTGCATGTGGACATGCACAACCTCAAGTAAGCATGGTGGATGTGGAGACTCACCACCTCAAGCGAGCATGGTGCATGTGGAGGGCCGTGGCCTAAAGCGAGCATGGTGCATGTGGAGGGCCGTGGCCTGAAGTGAACATGGTGCATCTGGAGGCTTGTGGCCTCAATTGAGCATGGTGCATGTGGAGATATATATCTTTGTATACATAAACCTTTGATCATGTTAAAGATCCTCGGAGTGTTCATGGTTCCATATTGTAACATTGCTTTTGCTAAAGAACACTTGAAGCATTCCCTACAATGACCTCGTTTCATTTATTATGTGTGCAAACGAAGTAACTATGACTATAGCAATAACCCCCACCCAAACACACACACACACACACACTTGTTGACAGTAAATAATGATGCAATGCAAAGTGACTGACGCTTTAGGACAAACTGGCCATTCATGTGTCAGTGGGAGGATTCATGCTTATGCATAAAGAGTCACTGCAAGAAAGCCAAACCGTCCGGTTCAGTATTACCTGTGACACAACAGATTTGGTTCTTACTGGCAAACCATTAGTCTTTTTATTTTTATATGGATAACAAAAACTTTCGGCAGGACATCACAGTCCAGTACTGCTTCCCTGACAACAACTCATCTTGCATAAAGAAGGTCCGCGAAGGTCCTGCTCATATATTCCTGTATATTTTTCTCGCATGTGTATCTGTGTTCACTGTGTTTCTGAATCTGCTGGTGATCATCTCCATCTCTCACTTCAAGCAGCTCCACACTCCAACTAACTTGCTCGTCCTCTCTCTAGCTGTGGATCTCAGGATCTCTCTGTAGCCTGGTTTTCATTGCAGTTGATCGGTATATCGCAGTCAGTGACCCTTTGAAGTACTCCAGTAGAATCACTATGTGTAAAATGTCTATAGTAATAGTTCTGGGCTGGTCTGTTTGCCTTCAGTATTTCATAATTTTCTATTACTTTAATAATGCCCTTCTTCCATCTCAGATTTCCACTAGATGTTATGGGGAATGTGTAGTGTTTATAAGATGTTCCTGGGTGGTTGTTGACCTGGTATTTTTTTTTCTAGCCCCTTGCTCTGTTGTAATGGTCTTGTATTCAATCATTTTTAAGGTGGCGAGACGTCAAGCTAGAGCTGGTAAAAATGTAACCTCACACAGAATTTCAAGCTCCTCTGAATCCAAAGCAGCAAAAACACTAGGAATTGTTATTTTTGTTTATCTTGCTTGCTGGATCCCTTATTATGTGAGTTCTCTGTCAGTTGAAAGTGTCACATCCATGTCGATGGTATGGACTGTGTTTGGTTGGCTAATATGCATTAACTCCTCTGTGAATCCCCTGATATATGCCATTTTCTACCCCTGGTTTAGAAAATCTGCTCAGTATATTGTATCATGTAGAATATGTGAAACCTCATCATCAGGATTTCATTTGCATTCGCAGAGTTTTTAAGATTAGGCCTATTTAGGCATATTTAGGACAGATTCTTAGACAAACTTCGTTAAGTTGTAGTATTAGACCAGATATGATAGCACTGTGCTCTCTTTAAAATAGTAGGACTAATTATGAGGGACATCTAAAGATGATCTAGTCATATAGCCCAGCACACAAAGATACAGGCCCCTGATACAATCACTCAGACACCCTGTCAATGTCTTTGCAAAGCATTTTCAAGGCATTACATTTCCTCACTAGAGTTCAGTGTTTAAAGTTATGGAAGATGTTGCTATCATATATCTGATATGCTCATGTAGAACTTTATTTAGTGTTGCTTAAATCTTTCTGGCCTATTAATGTTTATTGTTCTTGTTCTTAAAAGCCAACATATGAACATGTAATCAATGATACATTCCACATTTTGAAACCTAGTAAATGAATTAAAAACATGTAGCCTGTAACTTTCTTTTCCCTATTACGATTTTTCTCAATTGCTTACCCATTACAGCACAATTTAAACTAAAAATTTAACCATAACACTTGGCATTTGTCAAAAAGCACACCCATTTCCCTAAACCATGAACACTATCCCCATTTTGACCACTGTTATCTATTACTGCAAAACTCTCTACACACAAACCCCTTCATTTCTTACTGTTTATGCCATGTGGTCATTGTAAAAAGCACTAGCTTTTCCTCGAGACCTCACAGCTTGAGTCCAGTAAGCACCCTGTGCTTGTGTTTTGTAAAAAAGAGAGAAATCAGTTCTGCATGTTTTGCAGTTAGAGAAATCAGTACTCCCATTTATGTAGGACAAACACCTTGTCTAGGCAGGCTAAGGCTTCAGAGGAGCAAGGGAGGCAGCTGGTGAATATGGTCACTGCCAACAATGTAATCTACCTATAAGAGAGTCAAAGGAGAGCGAAGACAATCACCAATTTCAAGGGATAACAACTGCTCCCTCCACAACTGGGTTAGGGTTAGGAAGCACAGGTTTCAGACAAATCAGGCATGATCTGAGTTTCTCAGATCAAGTGAAAGACCAATATCTGGATGTTCAAGCACAAATGTTTAAATTGTTTGAAGAACTGAGCATTGTAAGAGTTAATTTGTACAGCAGTTTACACAGTAACATGTGTGCCCTCCTTAACTGTCTTGTAGAATCATTTACTCTACTGTGTTTCATTTGTTTTGCAAAGAACATTTGAGGCCCACCTATTACCCATTAGTTTTTAACCTGATCTAATGAAGAAGAATAGGGAGGAACATAACTGGCCATCAGGCTATTGCAAATGTTCCTGGCCAGTGAGAAGGGAATGCCACTATGTGTGTGACCATCAGCCAGCAAGGGGTACTTCACCACTATGTTGTTTTTGGACCATATAACTCGAACCTACTCCTTAGTTTTTTTGATGGTCTACGCGAGCGTGTGTTCCAGCTTGACCAAAGGGAGCCAGCAAAATCAGAGCAGTCCTGATTTGAGGTAATTGCACTGCACATTTCTTTCTGCCTGTTCTAAATAAAAGAGCATTTTATTACCACGCCCTCTTTTGTATCAGGAAGAAGTTGAGCAGCTGATCAACAAACAGCAAAGCACAGTCCAGAGGAAGTTACTGGGCACCATGCCTTCATGGGGGGGTCTAGCCAGCTAAGAGAGAAGGACATAGCATGGCTTGTTTCAATGGCATGTAGCGGAGGCCACAAAGAGATTTTGGGCTAACTGGTGTGGCTTCTGCTCCTCATGAGAAGAGCTGTACAAACAGTGCCAGAGACGACTGGTGGATGTCTGGGGGCAGGGCATGCTGTCAGGTTCAGGAATCACAGCTTTTTGGCGGTGAAGCCACTGACCCATATAATTCCAGTGCCCTTGGATACATCCCTGAGTGTCATAGGCAGCAAACAAGGTCAACACTTTTGCCATCAACATCAACGATCAAGTAGACAATGGAGAAAGTGGAAGATGGCTGAAAAGAGTGCTGTTGTCCCCACCCCTTCTTGCACTACACTTGCCACTCTAAGCTGTGAGGATTTCTGGACTCCTGCAGCAGTCACATGCCCTGCTCAGTGAGCATGCCATGCCCTATCGGCTCCAGTGTATCAATGTAGAAGAAATACAGGGACCAGGTGTCTGGCTGCCCCCCGCAGTGGCCTGAGAGAGCACAGGGGATGCCAACAACTGAGGAGAGTTATGGCCGGGGCATGTTGGACTCCATGTACCCAACGGACTGTGCAGGGGCATGTATGGGCTGGAGTTTAGGGTACGAGTGTTAATGCCTTGAACCAAAAAAACATGACTTATATGCCCTTGAGCAAGCCCCAGTTGTGTAGATAGGCTTGCTCACCGCTCTGGGCCAGTGTGTTTACTGCCCCTTAGTGTGTGTTTACTAGTGTAGGAGGGATACTTCACAAATATATTTAATTTGCTGATGAGCAGCGTATTAGATTCCAGTAGTGCTGACTATCATAATCGAATTTAATCAAATTCCGGCTTTTGCTGCAATAGATTTTCTAGGAGAGATGTTAGCATTTAGCATTAGCCCAAAAGAACAAATCAATGGAGGACCTAGACAATTTTAGATGTCCGACTACTTTGTGAGCTATGGGGAAATTTCTGATTAGGTAGAAATGAGGGGAAATATGTGAGATCTGTTTGTGAGGCAGGGAAAGGAATGTCTGATTGGTTTGGAAAGCAGTGGAAGAAAAGATGCAGGGAACTAGATGTCTAATAGTTTTATTAACAAGGGAAAGATAATATCAGATACGTTTTGAGGCAGGGGAAGAGATGCCTGATTAGTTTGTGAGGCAAAAGAAAAGATGTCTGATTAGAAAAGTGAAGCAGGGAAAGATTTTAAAGCAGGAGATGAAATGTACAATTAGTTTGTGAGGCCAGGGAAGTAGCGTCTGATTAGTGTGTGGAACAAAAATGTGATTAGTTTCTTGCTGAGGAAGAACCATCAAACTAGATTTTAAGGCAGGGAATAGATTCAAGTTTTATTTGTGAGGCAGATGAAGAACTTCCTGGTTGATTTGTTAGGCAGGGAAGAGATGTCTGATTCGTTTGTGAAGGAGGGGAAAAATGTCTGATTATTTTGTGAGGCAGGAACTTGAATGTCTGATTAGTTTGAGGCAGGATAAGAAAGGCTGATTCATTTGTGATGCAGAGTAAGAGATTAATATGTAATGTGGGACAGAAATTTCTGCTTTGTAAGAAAATATAAATATATAACGTCTGATCAGTTTGTAGTCACATTTGATGGGAAAAGAGATTACAACATTTTTCTGCTGAGGCAAAACATCCAATCATACGTCAGTGGGAGGGTTTATAACTCTCTATAAAAAGGCACTTCAAGAGAGTAAACCTGGATAACCTAGAACTAAAGGTTCCATTAATCATAACCATCTGATCTACATCTATCTCGGATGGACTATGCTAAGCACCAACAAAACATTCAATACTGCTTCCCTTACAACAACTCATCTTGCAGGAAGGAAATACGAGCAGAACCTATGAATATATTTCTGTATATTTTTCTCTCATGTGTATCTGTATGCACTGTGTTTCTGAACCTGCTGGTGATCATCTCCATCTCTCACTTCAAGCAGCTCCACACTCCAACTAACCTGCTCATCCTCTCTCTAGCTGTAGCAGATCTTCTCGTGGGACTGTTTGTTATGCCAGTGAAAATAATGGGACTTATAGATTCTTGTTGGTATTTGGGAAAAATGGGATGCTGTATTGTTTCTGTGATCAATGCCCATTTAACTTCAGCGTCTCTCTATAACCTGACTCTGATTGCAGTTGACCGGTATATGGCAGTCAGTGATCCTCTGCTGTACTCCACGAGAATCACAGTGTGTAAAATGTTTGTGTTCATAATTCTAAGCTGGTCTTTTTGTCTAGTCTTTGTTATCATGTATTTTTACTTCAATGACAATCTTCTTCCATCTCAGATCTCCTCCAGGTGCCATGGCGAGTGTGTAGTGTTAGTAAAATTTTCCTGGGTGATTATTGACCTTGTAGTTTTCTTTGTAGCCCCTTGCTCTGTTATACTGGTCTTGTATGCAATCATTTTTCATGTGGCGAGACGTCAAGCTAAAGCTGTTAGAGCTGTAAAAAACACTGCCTCACACAAGCATGGAGCCAAAATTCAAAGTTCTTCTGAAACCAAAGCAGCAAGAACGCTGGGGATCGTCATTTTTGTTTATCTAGCGTGCTGGATACCGTTTTATGTGAGTTCTCTGGCAGTTGAAAGTGTCACGTCCGAGTCAGTGGTGTGGTCTGTGTTTGGCTGGCTACTATACATTAACTCCTCTGTGAATCCTCTGATATATGCTATTTTCTATCCATGGTTTCGAGAATCCTCTAAGTTTCTTATAGCTTGTAAAATATTTAAATCTTCATCTTCAAGGTTTCATTTGTTTTTAGAACATTTGTAACTTCTATCACTGATCTAACATTTGTATTTTTTATTTAATTGTATTTATTAAGAAACGTTCTTGTAGAGAGTGGCAGCAAGGCTGCTGGAGGAAGATACACTAACTTGATGTTGATGACTCATTTTGCTTTTTGGGAATGCTGCTGTAATTTTAATCCAGCCACTATGTTTCCTGAACATGTAAGAACCTGCAAATAAATAAGATCCAGTCTCTCCTCAGATCTGATGTATATATAACTTTACCTAGTGTGGCACTGGGTAACATTTACCATTTTATTTTGGTTTGACAATAAACCAAAGACTGTATTACCTCCTTATGTGTATGCCAGATTGTGGGGAGGAGCAACATCTCGGCCAAACACTCTTGCCCTGCAACCGGGCATGCATTAAGACTGTGGCCTGATTAATAAATAAAAGAACAGCGATTTTAAAACTATATATGAACAGTCCCGTTGATAAAAAAATGAAAAGAGCAAGAACTGCAAAGCAGTAGCTAAAAACATACAAGATCCTATTAAAAGGGAACTAAAATCAAACAGATGCAGGCTGAATGGAAGTGGTTGGAGAGACAAAGTATAAAACATTCATGCAAACTCAGTGAGCAAAGACCAGTGTGCCTCCTGACATAATGCCTGAGATGACCAGCTGACATTTCTCTACAGGATACAACAAAGAGTGTTGTTGAGGTCACAAGAATTAATCTTAATGCCGGGTGTGTCTAGAGATATGAGAGTCATTGCAGATCAATATCACCATTTCACATTCCATAAAACAAACAGTGTTGCTTAAACAATGTTTGCCTTGTGTGCTTTGATATGTATATATTTGGAAAGTCGGAATCAAATTCTGGCAGCACGGTGGTGTAGTGGTCAGTATGGTGGTGTAGTGATCGGCACGGTGGTGTAGTGATCAGTATGGTGGTGTAGTGGTTAGTATGGTGGTGTAGTGGTTAGTATGGTGGTGTAGTAGTTAGTATGGTGGTGTAGTGATCAGTATGGTATTGTAGTGGTTAGTATGGTGGTGTAGTGGTTAGTATGGTGGTGTAGTGGTTAGTACGGTGGTGTAGTGGTTAGTACGGTGGTGCAGTGGTTAGTATTGTGGTGTAGTGGTTAGTACGGTGGTGTAGTGGTTAGTATGGTGGTGTAGTGGTTAGTATTGTGGTGTAATGGTTAGTACGGTGGTGTAGTGGTTAGTATTGTGGTGTAGTGGTTAGTATGGTGGTGTAGTGGTTAGTATGGTGGTATAGTGGTTAGTATGGTGGTGTAGTGGTTAGTATTGTGGTGTAGTGGTTAGTACGGTGGTGTAGTGGTTAGTATGGTGGTGTAGTGGTTAGTATGGTGGTGTAGTGGTTAGTATGGTGGTGTAGTGGTCAGTATGGTGGTGTAGTGGTTAGTACGGTGGTGTAGTGGTTAGTATGGTGGTGTAGTGGTTAGTATGGTGGTGTAGTGGTTAGTACGGTGGTGTAGTGGTCAGTATGGTGGTGTAGTGGTCAGCACTCTCTCCTCACAGTAAGATGATCTGGGTTGGATTCCTGGTCCGGGTGGTTCTGTGTAGAGTGTGTATGTTATCTCCGTGTTTGAGAGGGTTCCTCCAGGTATTCCGGTTTTCTCCCACAGTCCAAACACATGCATGTTAGGTTGCTTGGTCACTCTAAACTGCCCATAGGTGGCCCATAGTGTGGCCATGTGATGGACTGGCAACCTGTCCAAGATGTACCCCGCCTTCGCCCGATGATGCTGGGATTTCGACTTTTGCTGCAATAGATTTTCTAGCAGAGATGTTAGCATTTAGCATTAGCCCAAAAGAACAAATCAATGGAGGACCTAGACAATTTTAGATGTCTGACTACTTTGTGAGCCATGGGGAAATTTCTGATTAGGTAGAAATGAGGGGGAAAATGTGAGATTTGTTTGTGAGGCAGGGAAAGGAATGTGTGATTGGATTGGAAAGCAGTGGAAGAAATTTTGAGGCAAGAAAAGATGTAGGGAAATAGACGTCTAATAAATTTTCAAAGCAGGAAAAGAAAATATGAGATTAGTTTTGAGACAGGGGAAAAGATGCCTGATTAGAAAAGTGAAGCAGGGAAAGATTTTAAAGCAAGGGATGAAATGTACAATTAGTTTGTGAGGCCAGGGAAGTAACGTCTGATTAGTGTGTGGAACAGGGGAATAAATGTCTGATTAGTTTCTAAGGCACACAAATGTGATTAGTTTCTTGCTGAGGAACCATCAAACTAGATTTTGAGGCAGGGAATAGATTCAAGTTTTATTTGTGAGGCAGATGAAGAACTTCCTGGTTGATTTGTCAGGCAGGGAAGAGATGTAGGACAGAACTTTCTGGTTTGTAAGAAAATATAAATATATAACGTCTGATCAGTTTGTAGTCACATTTGATGGGAAAAGAGATTACAATATTTTTCTGCTGAGGCAAAACATCCAATCATACGTCAGTGGGAGGGTTTATAACTCTCTATAAAAAGGCACTTCAAGAGAGTAAACCTGCATAGCCTAGAACTAAAGGTTCCATTAATCATAACCATCTGAGCTACATCTATCACGGATGGACTATGCTAAGCACCAACAAAACATGACCATTCAATACTGCTTCCCCGACAACAACTCATCTTGCAGGAAGCAAATACAAACAGGACCTATGAATATATTTCTGTATATTTTTCTCTCATGTATATCTGTGTTTACAGTGTTTCTTAACTTGCTGGTGATCATCTCCATCTCTCACTTCAAGCAGCTCCACACTCCAAGCAACCTGCTTATCCTCTCTCTAGCTGTGGCGGATCTTCTCGTGGGACTGATCATTATGCCTGTGAATATGATGCGACTGATTGATTCTTGTTGGTATTTGGGAAAAATGGGATGCTGTGTTTTTTCAATGATGAATGGCCTTTTAATTGCAGCATCTCTCTATAACCTGACTCTGATTGCAGTTGATCGGTACATCGCGGTCAGTGATCCTCTGCTGTACTCCACGAGAATCACAGTGTGTAAAATGTCTATTTTCATCATTCTAGGCTGGTCCTTTTGTGTTTTGTATGCTTTCATGTATTATTATTTCAACGACAATCTTCTTCCATCTCAGATCTCCTCCAGGTGCCATGGCGAGTGTGTTGTGTTTGTCAAATTTTCCTGGGTGTTTATTGACCTTGTACTTTTCTTTGTAGCCCCCTGCTCTGTTATACTGGTCTTGTATGCAATCATTTTTCATGTGGCGAGACGTCAAGCTAAAGCTGTTAGAGCTGTGTCGAATGTTGCTTCAGTAAAACATGGAGCCAAAGTTCAAAGTTCTTCTGAAACCAAAGCAGCAAGAACGCTGGGGATTGTCATTTTTGTTTATCTAGCTTGCTGGATACCGTTTTATGTGAGTTCTCTGTCGGTTGAAAGTGTCACATCTGAGTCTATAATCTGGATTGTGTTTGGCTGGCTAATATATATTAATTCTTCTGTGAATCCACTGATATATGCCATTTTCTATCCATGGTTCAGAGAATCAGCTAAGTTTCTTATATGTTGTAGAATATTTAAATCCTCATCTTCAAGGTTTTATTTGTTTCCAGAACATGTGTAACTTCACACCCTTCCTTCATTTTGTAATTCATAGTATAATATAAAACTGTAGTCAATATTTTAATAAATACTGTGTACCTCAGTGTAAGAGAATAAGGCAAGTCATGTCTTGAATGCCAAATAGCAGCTGAAGCATAAACAGAAGGCCTTTATTAATGTACTAGTAACATATATATATATAACAGGGCAAAAACATATATATTGATCAGCCATATAACTGAACTCTCTCTCTATCTCTCGCCCTTTCTCTTTTTCTGCATACAGAGTGAGAGTGTCAAATGTACAGCACATAATGAATTCTTGGTCTCTCTAATATACACCAATCAACCACTACCCACACGCTGACCATTACATCATAAAAACTGTAATAGAATAGAGTTATATATATAGAGTTAATAGAGTTAATACATTATATATGTTATGTATTATGTTATAAATCAAATATTTAGGTATAGAAAATTAAATATTTCACTATCCATAGCTGCATCCACATGAAGGAATCTTTATTCAATAAGGGAAATGTGTATTTTTTCATAAATATTAATCATCACATAATGGATTAAAAGCTAAAGCAAAATAAAAAACGGAGTTTAACAAAATGTAATAGCGTTTTACTGTCCTGTGTAAACAGCCAGAGTAACAAATGTACAGCACATCGTGAATTCTTGGTTTCTCTGAATAAACACAAACCGAGAAAAAGAGCCTATGATTTTTTCAGACTAAGTTAAACTTGATTTTTCTGGCGGCAGTGTACATAAAAAAGGTATATTCGATGAACACCTTCACAAAATCATAAATGTTGCCTGTATTTCTCCAGGATGGCTCCTCTCTCAATGTTCAATGATTTGTTCTAAAATTGGTTAGGGTCTGGTCAGCATAACCCTGACCAATCACAAGGCTAACATGGCTCTGTCTGCTCTTCTAGTCTGAGCAACCCAGCTAGCTATGCTTCTATCCATCCATATGTCTCTCAGTGTGTCTGTTATGTCTGAGGACAAGCTAGTGATAGAAAGAGAGTCAATGTTAGCGACAAACTAGATATAGAGGAAGAGTCAATGATAGCAACAAGCTAGTAATACAGGGGGAATCAATGATAGCAACAAGCTAGTGATGGAGGGAGAGTCAATGATAGCAACAAGCTAGTGACAGAGGGAGAGTCAATGATAGCAACAAGCTAGTGAATGAGGGAGAGTCAATGATAGCGTCAAGCTAGTAATAGAGGAAGAGTCAATGATAGCGACAAGCTAGTAATAGAGGAAGAGTCAATGATAGCGACAAGCTAGTGACAGAGGGAGAGTGAATGATAGCAACAAGCTAGTAATACAGGGGGAATCAATGATAGCAACAAGCTAGTGATGGAAGGAGAGTCAATGATAGCGTCAAGCTAGTGATGGAAGGAGAGTCAATGATAGCAACAAGCTAGTGATAGAGGGAGAGTCAATGATATCGACAAGCTAGTAATAGAGGAAGAGTCAATGATAGCGACAAGCTAGTAATAGAGGAAGAGTCAATGATAGCGACAAGCTAGTGACAGAGGGAGAGTGAATGATAGCGACAAGCTAGTAATAGAGGAAGAGTCAATGATAGCGACAAGCTAGCGATAGAGGGAGAGTCAATGATAGCGACAAGCTAGTGATAGAGGGAGAGTCAATGATAGCGACAAGCTAGTAATAGAGGAAGAGTCAATGATAGCGACAAGCTAGTGATAGAGGGAGAGTCAATGATAGCGACAAGCTAGTGACAGAGGGAGAGTCAATGATAGCGACAAGCTAGTAATAGAGGAAGAGTCAATGATAGCGACAAGCTAGTAATAGAGAAAGAGTCAATGATAGCGACAAGCTAGTGACGGAGGGGGAGTCAATGATAGCGACAAACTAGTGACAGAGGGAGAGTCAATGATAGCGACAAGCTAGTGATAGAGGGAGAATCAATGATAGCGACAAGCTAGTAATAGAGGAAGAGTCAATGATAGTGACAAGCTAGTAATAGAGGAAGAGTCAATGATAGCGACAAGCAAGTGACAGAGGGAGAGTCAATGATAGCGACAAGCTAGTGATACAGGAAGAGTCAATGATAGCGACAAGCTAGTCACGGAGGGAGAGTCAATGATAGCGACAAGCTAGTGACAGAGGGGGAGTCAATGATAGCGACAAGCTAGTAATAGAGGAAGAGTCAATGATAGCGACAAGCTAGTAATAGAGGAAGAGTCAATGATAGTGACAAGCTAGTGATAGAGGGAGAGTCAATGATAGCGACAAGCTAGTGACAGAGGGAGAGTCAATGATAGCGACAAGCTAGTGACAGAGGGAGAGTCAATGATAGCGACAAGCTAGTAATAGAGGGAGAGTCAATGATAGCGACAAGCTAGTGATAGAGGGAGAGTCAATGATAGCGACAAGCTAGTGATAGAAGGAGAGTCAATGATAGCGACAAACTAGTGATAGAGGGAGAGTCAATGATAGTGACAAACTAGTGATAGAGGGAGAGTCAATGATAGCGACAAACTAGTGATAGAAGGAGAGTCAATGATAGTGACAAGCTAGTGATAGAGGGAGAATCAATGATAGCGACAAACTAGTGATAGAGGGAGAGTCAATGATAGCGACAAGCTAGTGATAGAGGGAGAGTCAATGATAGTGACAAACTAGTGATAGAGGGAGAGTCAATGATAGTGACAAACTAGTGATAGAGGGAGAGTCAATGATAGTGACAAACTAGTGATAGAGGGAGAGTCAATGATAGTGACAAGCTAGTGACAGAGGGAGAGTCAATGATAGTGACAAGCTAGTGATAGAAGGAGAGTCAATGATAGTGACAAGCTAGTGATAGAGGGAGAATCAATGATAGCGACAAACTAGTGATAGAGGGAGAGTCAATGATAGCGACAAGCTAGTGATAGAGGGAGAGTCAATGATAGTGACAAACTAGTGATAGAGGGAGAGTCAATGATAGTGACAAACTAGTGATAGAGGGAGAGTCAATGATAGTGACAAACTAGTGATAGAGGGAGAGTCAATGATAGTGACAAGCTAGTGACAGAGGGAGAGTCAATGATAGTGACAAGCTAGTGATAGAGGGAGAGTCAATGATAGTGACAAGCTAGTGATAGAGGGAGAGTCAATGATAGCGACAAGCTAGTGATAGAGGGAGAGTCAATGATAGCGACAAGCTAGTGATACAGGGAGAGTCAATGATAGCGACAAATTAGTGATAGAGGGAGAGTCAATGATAGCGACAAGCTTGTGATAGAGGGAGAGTCAATGATAGTGACAAGCTAGTGATAGAAGGAGAGTCAATGATAGTGACAAGCTAGTGATAGAGGGAGAGTCAATGATAGCGACAAACTAGTGATAGAGGGAGAGTCAATGATAGCGTCAAGCTAGTGATAGAGGGAGAGTCAATGATAGTGACAAACTAGTGATAGAGGGAGAGTCAATGATAGTGACAAGCTAGTGATAGAAGGAGAGTCAATGATAGTGACAAGCTAGTGATAGAGGGAGAGTCAATGATAGAGACAAGCTAGTGATAGAGGGAGAGTCAATGATAGCGACAAGCTAGTGATAGAGGGAGAGTCAATGATAGTGACAAGCTAGTGATAGAGGGAGAGTCAATGATAGTGACAAGCTAGTGATAGAGGGAGAGTCAATGATAGTGACAAACTAGTGATAGAGGGAGAGTCAATGATAGTGACAAACTAGTGATAGAGGGAGAGTCAATGATAGCGACAAGCTAGTGATACAGGGAGAGTCAATGATAGTGACAAACTAGTGATAGAGGGAGAGTCAATGATAGCGACAAGCTAGTGATACAGGGAGAGTCAATGATAGTGACAAATTAGTGATAGAGGGAGAGTCAATGATAGCGACAAGCTAGTGATAGAGGGAGAGTCAATGATAGTGACAAGCTAGTGATAGAAGGAGAGTCAATGATAGTGACAAGCTAGTGATAGAGGGAGAGTCAATGATAGCGACAAACTAGTGATAGAGGGAGAGTCAATGATAGCATCAAGCTAGTGATAGAGGGAGAGTCAATGATAGTGACAAACTAGTGATAGAGGGAGAGTCAATGATAGTGACAAGCTAGTGATAGAAGGAGAGTCAATGATAGTGACAAGCTAGTGATAGAGGGAGAGTCAATGATAGAGACAAGCTAGTGATAGAGGGAGAGTCAATGATAGCGACAAGCTAGTGATAGAGGGAGAGTCAATGATAGTGACAAGCTAGTGATAGAGGGAGAGTCAATGATAGTGACAAGCTAGTGATAGAGGGAGAGTCAATGATAGTGACAAACTAGTGATAGAGGGAGAGTCAATGATAGTGACAAACTAGTGATAGAGGGAGAGTCAATGATAGTGACAAGCTAGTGATAGAGGGAGAGTCAATGATAGTGACAAGCTAGTGATAGAGGGAGAGTCAATGATAGTGACAAACTAGTGATAGAGGGAGAGTCAATGATAGTGACAAGCTAATGATAGAGGGAGAGTCAATGATAGTGACAAGCTAGTGACAGAGGGAGAGTCAATGATAGTGACAAGCTAGTGATAGAAGGAGAGCCAATGATAGCGACAAACTAGTGATACAGGGAGAGTCAATGATAGCGACAAACTAGTGATACAGGGAGAGTCATTCTGAAATTAAATGTTGTCCTGAGACTTTTAAATCACACTGTATATGCTTAGATACACAATATGACCAAAATTTTGTGGACACTGCTAATAATTATAGAGTTCAAGTATTTCAGTTGCACCTATTACCATGAACATCTGTATACAAGAACGCTGCTCAGTGATCATATCAGTTTGTACAATGTATGCCCTGCTTGATCTGCAACTGGAAGTGCTATAAACGTGAGTGAACGGAGGCATCTAGAAGCAACAGTAGCCATAAAGCGGCAGGCCATGCCAACTCACAGAGCATGGACATCATGTTGCATCAGTCACTGCAAACTACCTCTGCAAGCACCATTAGCAAATGACCTGTGCATCATGCACTGAATAAAAAAGTTTTTCTAAGAATACCGTGTGTAGTGTCAAGCATCAGCAGGAGACTGTTTTGTTGCGTATCAACCCCCCCTTACCTGTTTACCCTCACAGTAAATAATGATGCAATACCGCATTTCAGATGAGTGACATTAAGAACAAACTGGCCATTCATGTGTCAGTGGGAGGACTCATGCTAATGTATAAAGAGTCATGGCAAAATAGCTAAATCAACTAGTCCAGCATTAATAACGACACAGCAGGATCAGTTCCAACTCATCTCAGGATCAGACCATCATCTTTTTCAGATGGACAAAATAAACATCACACTCCAGTACTGCTTTCCTAACAACAACTCTTCTTGCAGGAAGGAGGTCCGAACAGGTCCTGCTTATATATTATTGTTCATTGTTCTCTCATGTGTATCTGTGTGCACTGTGATTCTGAACCTGCTGGTGATCATCTCCATCTCTCACTTCAAGCAGCTCCACACTCCAACCAATCTGCTCATCCTCTCTCTGTCTGTGGCAGATCTACTCGTGGGACTGTTTGTTATGCCTGTGAAAATAATGGAACTTATCGACTCCTGTTGGTATCTTGGAACAATTGCATGCTCTATTTCTCCAATAATTAGTGGCCTATCAATGTCAGCATCTCTCTGTAGCCTAATATTCATAGCAGTTGATCGGTACACTGCTGTCACTGACCCTCTGCTTTATTCCACTAGAATCACTGTTTCTAAAATGTCCTTGGTCATTTTTCTAGGCTGGTCTTTTTGTCTGCTGTATGTCATTATCTATGTGTACTTTAATGATCATCTTCTTCCATCTCAGATGTCCACTAGTTGTTATGGGGAGTGTGTCTTCTTTGTAAAACAATCCTGGGTGGTTGTTGACCTGGTTACTTGTTTTGTAACCCCATGTTTTATTATATTGGTTCTGTATTCAGTTATTTTTAACGTGGCCAGACGTCAAGCTAAAGCTGTTAGAGCTGTGATCAATGGTGCTTCAAAGAAACATGGAGCCAAAGTTTCACGTTCTTCTGAAACCAAAGCAGCAAGAACGTTGGGGATTGTGATTTTTGTTTATCTTGCTTGCTGGATACCGTTTTATGTGAGTTCTCTGTCAGTTGAAAGTGTTACATCTGTGTCAGTAGTATGGTCTGTGTTTGGCTGGCTGCTATACATTAACTCCTCTGTGAACCCACTGATATATGCTATATTCTATTCCTGGTTCAGAGAATCAGCTAAGTATATTGTGTCTTGTAGAATATTTGAATCCTCATCTTCAAGGTTTAATTTGCTTTCAGAACATTTTAACGTCAGCTGAAATAGCCAATACTGTTTTACACCCTTGTTCATTTGAAGAGTATCTCTTTACAAAAATAAAAAAGACAGATCCTATGTTTAAATATTCTGTCCATATGAATATCTAAACCAGGCAATTTACAAATTAGCTAAAGCAGGTGTGTTTGTACAGCTAAATCCCAAAAATCTCTGCTGGACACTAGCCCTTCAGGACCCCTAATATAGATGAATGCAGCCTCAGCATCTAGCAAGCAACACGAGGCACTGAAAAGCTGCTTCTATATGCTCAGATAAACTACACAGGCAATAGTTTGTGAAAACTGTTTCAAATTCAAGTGTTTCAATCACAACCATTGCTTAAACCCATATAAAATCAAGTACATAACCATGTGATTACTGTATAAGAACAATGTTCGGTGATGTTAAACAGTCATAATGTACCCCCTTTTCAATACTAGCCCTCAAGGACCAAATTTCTGCATCCCAGTTATAGATAATTGTGGGCTTAGCATCTGGCAAGCAGGGTGAGGTAGGGATTTCAAGGTGCTGGAGAAATATACATTGACCTGTTGTTGATAACTAATCTAATATGTTTTTTATTTAATTTCAAATTCACTTCTTTGTTTCATAAACCTTTGAGAACCTAAAAACTAAACATGTTTTGTATTTTTATATTAAAACATGTTCATATAATGTGATCTACGACCCAGAATAATACAAAAATGAAAATAAATACAAAATAATGGGTTCTTTAGTGGGAGCTGCACCTTGACCAGACACTCTTGCCCCAGGGCCACTCATGCTTTATGACCACAGATCTCTGCAATCTTAGTGAACAATGCTGTGGTCAACAGTAGGTGGCGCAATTATAGGATTCAGTATAGCTGTGAGATAATTAAGCAGCTCAGATTGTAATTGGTAAAAGGCTAGACTCTTACAAGATACACCCTCTATTCTGCAGAGATGTACACTACTATGCAAAAGTGCACCTAAGATTATTGTTTATTTTAGCAACACGTACATTTGAATACATTGTATTCAAATTCAAATGCACTTGTTACATCAAATTTTGTTTTGAATTTTGTTTAGTGATTTTAAGACTTCATAATAATGGGGGTTCAGATTCTTGACATGTTGAATATAGGCCAAGTTCTTGTGGTTCCTGTCCCCTATGACATAATTCCCCTCGGCAGAGGTGAGATGGTGGAAGAACAAGGCACATGAATAAAGTTGCCACAGTATGGCCCCTACTCCCATGTCAGAGGCGTTCATGTCCACCAAGAAGGGTAACTCAGGGTTAGAGAGCCGTAATATGGGTGCACAGGTTAAGTGCCATTTGAGCTTCTCAAAAGTTTTCTGGGCTTCTGGGTTACAACTGAACCTCCCCTGGCCCTTCTTGGTAGGGGTAGTTAAGGGGGCGGCCACTGTGCTGAAATTCCTCACTAGATGCCGAAAAAAGTTTGCGAAGCCCAGAAAGCTTTGGCTGGCCTGGACAGAAGTGGGGCATGATGTACAGGTTGTTTTCAAGGAGAGGCCAGAGTAACTAGCGTACATGAACCACATGTTTTTCCCAAGAGCATCTGTAGATCAGACTGTCGTCCAGGAAGACGAATGCATAGTTATGGTGGGTCTCCCGCAGGACTTAATGAAGACGGCTGGGTGTTTATAAGGTACTCAAGGTACTCATAATGATGATGACCCTGATGGAGTAATGAAGGCCCTCTTACATTCATCACCCTTGCAAATTCTGATCAGATTGTAGGCGCTGCGAAGGTCCAATTTGGTAATAATTGAGGCCTGCTGCAGTGTCTCAAATGCTAAGGACATCAGGGGCAGCAGGTAGTGGTCCTGAATAGTGATTGTTAAGACTGCGGTAATCAATGCAGGGACAAAGGATATCATCCTTTTTCCCCACAAGAAGAAACAAGCTCTGGCTGGGGAAGTGGAGGATTGGATGAAACCTAACGCCAATGCCCCCTGATTAACTCTTCCATGACCAGCTCATACCGTGTCTATGGCACAGACATAGGGCCTATGCAGTGGAAGAACCTGGCCTTGGCCCTTGCTGACGACCTCTGATAAGTCATTGTATTCAACTAGGACTTGGGAGAGGCTAGGGACACCAGTTGGACCATTGAGCTTATCAGAGGTCTTAACTTCCAGGTAGATACAGGACCTGCTGCATTGTGCCCCCAACCCTGCCACGGACCAGGTCAGAACTCATTGATCAGGTATGTTAGCTTATCAACCTTCATTAATGCCCTAGTCTTTTAAACCCTCATATGTCCCCACAGTTGGCCACTTTATGAGATGGTGTAAGGAGATTTGGCAGGAGACCCACCAGTTCATAGAGGTGTAGAAGTGATACTCCTCCAAATGCTCTAGTCTGGCTGTTGACCAGGGACATCCAAGGACTAAGGTTTTTATCAGAGAAGCAAGAGGTTATTGACAAAATATACTGGTCCATTTCAATAAAATCAATAAAATGATGTAAAAACTAGAACTGTCTCCTCAAGTTCCATCTTTCCATGACTTTCCTGCTTTAGCCAATTGCCCCTGGTCCACTGGATGAGGCTACACCTGATGTCACACCTCACCCTGTGTTTGTCGCCAAAGGTGCTCCTGTATACGCTGTGTGACTTCTGGACTCCAGGAGAAGAGGTGAGGTCCGTTAGTACCTGGAAGATTGCGAGGATGACCGATGAGAAGAGAGGATCCTGCCCTATTACTGCTGTCATCTGTCTGGTCCAGCTCTGCGTCCCGAAGATAGTATCAGATGGTACTCTCGGAGCTCCTCAACTGGTTGTCATTTTGGGTCTGCCAGGGGCCTGTCTGTAATCCCTCCATCAGCCATCAACGAGGTCATCCCAGGTTAAGTTGGCTTCATGGTACTTTAGCTGGTTGGGTGGCTAGTTATTGTACTCCTTCTTGCCTCTGATATGTCTCTAGGCATACACCTGCCTATTTAGTTTGTGTCTGTGCAGGCAGCAAGATGTTCATGAGGGCCAGTGGCATCCTGCTTAAGGACAAATATATTCCTGATCCTGTTTTGATCCATGTTATTAACCTGTCTGTTCCTCAACCAACTTCATGACTGGCTATGTGCAGACATCATTAGTGTCACGCCCTGCCCGTCCTCGTCTGCCCTGTTTACGTCCTGTCAGTCTCTTGTGCTTCTGTTTAGGTGTTCACCATGTAGTTCTGTTTTGATCATGTGCTTCCAGTGTCTCCGCCCCCACCGGGCCCGTATCTGTAACCCCTCCTGTGTCCAGGTGTTTCGTGTTTCTTGTGTTATATATACCCTCTGTCCGCAGACCATGTTTGTCAGTCATTGTGTGTGTATGGTAGTAGTGTTATTAGAGCTGGTGTCTCTGTACCTGCACGTCCGTCCATCTGTCTGTTTATTAAAATCCCGTCTTTGTTAAAAGCTTGCGAGTGTGTCTGACCAATACGATCTGCCGGGAGCCCTTCGTTCTGGACATCCTGGCTCGCTTTGTTGGCCAGCTCCCTGTTCCCCGGGTGGCGTCCAGGTCTGTTCCCGCTGCTGATCCCCAGGCAGTGCCCCGGGCGGCTCCTGACTCAGCCCCTCGGGCGGCTCCTGACTCAGCACCCAGAGCGCCTCCAGACTTTGTACCCCCAACTGCCCCTGTAAATGCGGGCTTTGCTGTTCCCACCCGCCCGCCCTGTTCTGTTCCCTTGTCCATTCCATATACTGGTTTTTCTCTTCCTGTGTTTGTTCCTGTCCCTGTTTTGGTTTGTGTTCCTGTCCCTGTCATTTTGTTTGTTCCAGTTCCAGTCTTGGTGTTTTGTCCTCTTCCCTGGCTCTTGTCTGGTCTTTTGTCTAATGCTCGGTGTTCCTATTGAGTTCTGTCTGGTGTTTTGGTTTTTGCCCTGTAGTCTTTTGTTTCCTTTGTCCTCGTTTTGTTCTCCTCCCGTTTCGTCTTGTCATCCTTCTCCTGCGTCCTCTCGTCATCCTCCTTCTGTGACTTCTCGTCGTTCTCTCATTGTCCTCCTCCTGACCTCTTGTCGTTCTCATTGTCTCTTGTCTTTCCTGTCCTGTCTGACTGTCCGTTCTTGTCCTGTCTTTGTCCTTGCCCTCCTCTGAGGCGGCTCCTGGGGTTGGCTCAGTTTGGCGCCCCGGGAGTGTCCCCTTGGCGGGGGGTACTGTCACGCCCTGGCCATCCTTGACTGCCCTGTTAACGTCCTGTCAGTCTCTCATGCTTCTGTTTATGTCTTCACTATGTGGTTCTGTTTTGATCATGTGCTCCTAGTGTCTCCGCCCCCCACCTGGCCCGTATCTGTAACTCCTCCTGTGTCCAGGTGTTTTGTGTTTCTTGTGTTATATATACCCTCTGTCCGCATTCCGTGTTTATCAGAAAATGTGTGTATGGTAATAGTGTTGTTAGAGCTGGTGTCTCTGTACCTGCCTGCCCTTCCGTCCGTCTGTTTATTAAAATCCCGTCTTTGCTAAAAGCTTGCGAGTGTGTCCGCTCCTGCTTTATCTGACCTACACCAGCCTCCATGACAATTAAGCCCAACTCAGACCCTCTCTATTTAGAAAGAAATTCAATTGTCCTTAAGACATGTGACTTGACTTTAGTGGTCTTGACTGTGGTGTACTGACCTTTCTTTAGAGCATGTTCTGCAGCATGTGATTGACTGCTCCACAACTAATTAGAATGAGCTTATTACTTTCGCCTTAATCATTCATCATTACATTATGTGGAAGTGGTAATGCAGTCCTAAAAGTTATCACCATGTTTTTACAATGTACTTGTGATCTTATTGCAACATCTTTCTGTAGCTGTAATGGATTACAAGTTAAACATACTATTGTTGAATTCACCTTGAGTGATGGCTGCTTAGGAAAACTACCCATTCGTGTAAGAGGGCGGGTTTATAACTCCCTATAAAAAGACACATCATAAATGGAAACATTCACTGCCTGGAAACAATTGTTTCTTTAGCCATCATCGACTGAGTTACATCACTCCCAGATGGACGCTTTGCATCAGCAAAACTTCACCATTCAATACTGCTTCCCTGACAACAACTTATCTTGCAGGAAGGAAATACGAGCAGGACCCATGAATATATTTATGTATGTTTGTCTCTCATGTATATCTGTGTGCACTGTGTTTCTGAACCTGCTGGTGATCATCTCCATCTCTCACTTCAAGCAGCTCCACACTCCAACTAACCTGCTCATCCTCTCTCTAGCAGTGGCAGATCTTTTCGTGGGTCTGATGGTTATGCCTGTGAAAATAATGCGACTGATTGATTCTTGTTGGTATCTGGGAAAAATGGGATGCTGTATTGTTTCTGTGATTAATGCACTTTTAACTTCAACATCTCTCTATAACCTGACTCTGATTGCAGTTGATCGGTACATCGCGGTCAGTGATCCTCTGCTGTATCCCACGAGAATCACAGTGTGTAAAATGTCTGTGTTCATAATTCTAAGCTGGTCTTTTTGTCTATTATATGAGATGATGTATTTTTACTTCAATGACAATCTTCTTCCATCTCAGAGCTCCTCCAGGTGCCATGGACAGTGTGCTGTGTTTGTTGTAAAATTTTCCTGGGTGATTATTAACCTTGTACTATTCTTTGTAGCCCCTTGCTCTGTTATACTGATCCTGTATTCTATCATTTTTTATGTGGCAAGGCGTCAAGCTAAAGCTGTTAGAGCTGGAAAGAACACTGCCTCACACAAACAGGGAGCCAAAGTTCGAAGTTCTTCTGAAACCAAAGCAGCGAAAACGTTGGGGTTCGTCATTTTTGTTTATCTTGCTTGCTGGATACCGTTTCATGTGAGTTCTCTGGCAGCTAAAAGTGTAACATCTAAGTCAACATTGTGGTCTGTGTTTAGCTGGCTAATAACCATTAACTCCTCTGTGAATCCACTGATATATGCTATTTTCTATCCATGGTTCAGAGAATCGATTAAGCTTCTCATATCTTGTAGAATATTTGAATCCTCATCTTCAAGGTTTAATTTGTTTCCAGAACGTGTTTAACTTTACCTGACAAAACTAAGACAATGTACACCTATCATTTGGAATTCATACTATACTACACAATAGTGTAGAAATGTATTTTTTAAATAAATATCTTGTACATCAGTGTAAGAGAATACAAAAACCCATGAAAGAGTCAGACAAGAGACAAGGCCCCCTTTTATCTACCAATAATCAATGCACCTGTTATGCACATTGTAATTGACCCTGTTGGCCCACCAAACATGACAACTGATTCCCAGTTACAAAGCATTTAGATACGTTTCCACTAGAAAGGTAATATCAAGACTAATCATCAACACACTGATACAGTTATTGTCATGGATAGGTTTAGCTGGTATGTTGTGTGTATGCATGTGTGACTTGCACCTGCACTCTCTACACTGTGATACAAGTAAGAACTGGAAAATACATATACCATCGCTGTCCGACGTAAAAAATAAAGAGCAATATTACAGGACAGGGCTAACATACAGCACATAATAAATTCTTGACTCTCTCATATACACCAACCACTATCCACAAACTATATAAAAATATAAAAAATTGTAATAGAACAAAAAAAAAAATCATAATAAAAAAATCACAAATATATATATATATATATATATATATATATATATATATATATATATATATATATATATATATATATATATATATAATATTAAATTTAGTAGTGCCATCTACATCATGTACATTTACTGAGGACAGCTTCAGTAACTTCACTCAGTAGACCATTTACTAAGCTAAAACCCTTAAAACCCTAGCGATCATGCTTAAACCTTTTAACACGACCCAGAGAACATTTCACTGATGAGGGGTGAGTCAGTGAAGGAGGAAGAGTCAGTAATTGAGAGCAAGGGGCTTTAAGCTTACCTTGCCAGCAAGAATACTGTAGGTGTCTGCTGGAGTCCCAACACTTGGCCATGACTTTTGCTGGCTACCACCTATTTGGAAGTCCTCTGGCTGGGTTTTGCTTTCATGTGCTGGTTTTTTAGCTGTTCTCACCACCCATCTTGCTAAGCTGCATCCTTGGCCTGGATCGATCCTATTCTTTATTACTCATCTATGAGTTCAAGGTAGCGCCATTCTACACCAGTTCACTGGGGGGTGCTCCCACTTCTGATACCAGTGTGGTGCTGGTCTAGAATAAGGAGACATGAAAAATATACATCCATGCTTCAAATGAATTCACATTTATTGAACACAGCAGCCGGACAGGCCCACTGCTCTGCATTACTGCACGGCCAGGAAAGCACGATGGTCAGCAATAGCCTCAGTAGTTCTTTCTGATGGTAGGCAACTGTACCACTAGAAATTAATGGATGCAAAATTGCTTGTCATTTATCTTCTGACAGTTCCTCACTAAGATTCGGTTTCCATTGATTGTTAATATTATACAGAAAGCACCTGTACACTGAAATGTTTTAGCATGCATATTTAAAATGGTACCTTTCCCACTTATGGCCAGATTTCAAACATCAGTGGAGGACTTTCTGGATTGGAGGGAAAATGGGGCACTCTGATAAAGAAAAACCTGCTGAGATTGGGTTATTAGGCCATTGAAATTTGTCTTTGTGTTGTTGAAATGATGCAAATATCCCATTAATGTACATGTTACTAAAATTCTGTCTCTGTCCAAAGAAAAACAGAAACTCATTTTTTCAAATGTTTAGCTTCTGGATCATACGAGCACACAAACTGTGTGAACATTTCATGAAAAATAGACTAAAAAAAAAAAGCTCAAAATCAATTGTAATAAAAGGTCTTCACATTAACATTTTTGTCCTCTCCTGTGAAGCTACTATTTACCAAATGCTTTTGAAAATACAGCAACGATATACAATACTTACATGTAACTACAATGAAAATCCTATTACAATAAGAATTCAATTATGGATGGAAGAAAATTGTGACTGCAATGCAGAGGGGCATGTAGCAAGAATGCCTAAAGCATATAAACTGCATATGACTTCTGGGTGTCATTGACTATTATATGTTTAGAGTAGGGTACAGAAAAATAGTTTACTGAACATATACATGCTGATAAAGAGGACAGTCTACAAGAAAAAGATTCTGAAAAAAAGATAAACTATTTTTTTGCCTCAGTAATAAAATTCAAAACTCTTGAGTCTTTGGCTCTCTCTAAATTATTGCCACACCTCTCCCTATGGTTGTGGTTGAAGATGCTGCTGTCTGACTTCTGGACTCCAGGAGAGGAGGTAAGGTACTTCAGTACCTGTTAGACTGGAAGAATTACTGGCCTGAAGAGAGAAGCTGCGTTTCACTTGACGTTTTAAATCCTGATCTAGTTGGTATCCTGCCCTTTTACTGCTTTTAATTGCTTGGCTAGCTGTTGTCGGGGGTCCCTCCATCAGTCATCAACAAGGACACCCCATGCTAAGTTGGCTTCCTGGTCCCTCAGGTGGTTGGGGGGCTAGTTGTCACACTCGTGGTCTTCAGGATGTCTCAGACTCTGTCACTTCCCCACACTTCCCACAATGCACCGCTTCATAATGTCATGGCCAGACGTTCACTAATCATCAAAAGCCTTTCTGGTAATCGTCTCCCTAGTTCTACTTCTTACCTGATTCTTGTAATCAACCTCTTTGTAAAAATACTCCTTTGTTTAGTTCTTTGCCAAGTATTGCCAACTTGCTTACTGAGCATTCCCCCATTTTCCTGTCTGATCTCTGCTTTGTTATTTGCATTTTCGGATTCTTCCTTTGTACCGGTTGCTGGCTTGTTTGCTGTTTTTGGTTTCCAACTTCTATGCTTGTTACTCTGGTTTTGTCTCTCCTGTATGTGCTGTCATTTGTACTCTTGTTGGCTACCTTTGTTAACCTTCCCTCACTGTCTATAAATGACCTCCCGATTCCTCTTCTGGTCGGTCTTGATTTTCCCGGCTTTGAGGACAAGCTGCATCAGGGACAAAAAAAAAACCCTGGAGACTGACCCCACTGGCAGCGGTGGCCCCAGTGCTGCCTGAACCTAGCAGCCTGGCTAGCTCGTGATGACAGAGACAGCGGTGATGCCACTTCAGAAGGTAAGAGACCGAACCCCAATAACCTCTTGTTCTCTCTCTACCACCAGGTCCAGAGGGAGAGCGGATTTGTAAGGAAGCATTGTTAGGATGAGTGGCTAAAATTTGCCTGGGAGAATGTAAAAGCAGTCAATGACATAACTCACAAGCCCCTTCCCCTACCCCTCACCCACTTCATGGTCCAAAATAACCTACTTTATCAGGTTACGCAAGAGAAAGCATGGAAAAGTTGATTGTACCTCGTTCCCGAATAGACACTCTCATGCACCTCGCCCACCACCCTCTCTGTGGCCACTTGGCCCAGAAAGGCACCCTAAACTGCCACGTCCCTAAATTTTTCTGGCCCGGGATCAAAGCCGTAAAGAACTTCTGCAGTTCTCCTGCTCCCTCACGTGCCTGCTCCCTCACGTGTTCTTTACCATCTGAGAAATCCTGCAGGCCTCCAGGGGTTTCTCGTCATTCAAACTCCTTCATTCGACATGACCCAGAGGCTTACTTGACGTAGTAAAGGAGGCGTGGGAGGAGCATCCATTACCACATAGGTCAGTTATCGAGTACATTTAACAAATGCAACAATGTATTAACCTTCTGATGCCCCTTGTAGAGGAACACATGGAGGAAGCTCAACAGAGGGTGTACAACCGGCCGGCGCAGCCTCTAGAATTCCAGCCCGGTGACCACGCCATGGTTCTCGTGTCCACTACGACCTTCAAGTTTTTGGCCTCCTGGCAGGGCCCCTACACCATCCAGGAAAAGGTAGGCCCGGTGACATACCGGCTAAAACAATCTGCTAAGAGGAAACTGAAACAGGTATATCATATTAACTTGTTGAAAAAATGGATTGAACCAGTTCCTCTTCTATCCGCACTAGCACAGAACTCCAACCCCTGCTGTCCCATTTGTCCTGCTCGGCAACGAGTTGATGTGCAGCCAACGCCAGGAGCTGCCAGAGCGTGTGCCCCACTACCGCGACGTCTTCTCAGATGCCCCGGGCTGAACCCACATGATCCAGCATCACATTCACACGCCACCTCACACCATTGTGAGACAAAGTATCTACCGCCTACCAGAGGCTCACCACCAAGCTGTGGATGCTGTGATACAGAAGATGTTACAGCTTGGCATCATTGAGCCCTCAACCAGCCCCTGGTCCAGCCCCATCGTGATGGTCCTGAAACCCATCGGCTCCTGGCGCTTCTGTAACGACTTCCGCAAGCTGAACACCATTTTCTGTTTCGACTCCTACCCCCTTCCGAGGGTAGACGACTTAATAGAGTGCCTCGGCAAGGCCCGTTTTATATCTACCCAGGACCTCATTAAGGGTTATTGGCAGTTGACCCTCGCTCCAGATGCCCGGTAAAAAACAGGGCTCACCGCCAACCCAACCAAGTGCCACCTGGGCCTTACTGAAGCGCATTACCTGGACTAACGGATTGCCACCATCCTCAGCTGGCCTCGGCCCCGCACCAAGAAGGCCTACTATAGGAGGTTCATATCCAAATTATCCTCCTTTGCTGCCCCACTGTCAGTCAGAAAGGTGCGCCGGAAAAGGTCATCTGGTCCCCGGAGGCGGAGACAGCGTTCAAACAGCTCAAAGTCCACCTCACTTCCGAGCCCTTACTAAAAAACCCAGACTTCGACAAGCCCTTCATTCTGCAGACGGACGCCTCGGACAGAGGGCTAGGCGCCGTGCTGACACAGATGTTTGGGCAGTAGCAGCATCCAGTGCTCTATTTGGGCCTACCTGTCTCCAACGTTGGAAGCATCATCATTTCAAATTGGAAGGCTTATGGAACTACTGTTAACCCTCCATGGCCTGGACAGCCTTTAAAAGTTTTCTCTCGTGCCAAGGCCAGGCTTATCCAAATGGTCAAGGCTGACCCAAGGACCACAAGGAGAGAGCTCCGGGAAGATATCATGGCAGTGGGGACATACCTGGAGCCTACCTGGAGATTTTGGCCAAAAACCTCTACTCTTCCATCAAGGATCTTAAGATGGGTCATCATTTTATCTTCCAACAGGATAACAACCCCAAGCCCATGGCCTGGTTTAAGAGGGTTGCAGTGGCCTAGTCAGTCTCTTGAGGAGCTTGTGGAAGGAGCTCAAGATCAAAGTCCATAAGGGATGCCCAATGAACCTAGACAACTTGGAGAAGATCCACATGGAGAAGTGGGCTGAGATTATTCTAGAGACCTGTGCTGGCCTCGTCAGGCCTTATACAAAATGATAAATAGCTGTAATTGCAAACAAGGGTTGTTCCACAAAATATTAAACCTAGGGGTGGAAGAATCATTTTTATTCTTTTAAGGCTTTAACTTGTTTGTGTCTTGTTGAATTTGCAAAATTATTAGACCCATTTGTTTTGGTTGAATTTGGTGAGAGTGGTAATGCAGTCCTGAAAGTGATCACCATGTTTATACAATGTACCTGTGATCTTTTCACAACATCTTTCTGTAGCTGTAATAGATTACAAGTGAACCGTGATATTGTAGAATGCACCTTGAGTGATGGCTGATGAGGAATAAAGTACCCATTCATGTCAGTGGGAGGGCTTATAATGCCCTATAAAAAGGCACATCATAAATAGAAACATTCATTAACTAGAATTATTTGTTTCGTTAGCCATAGTCAGCAGAGCTACATCTCTCCTAGATGAACTATTTGCCTCAGCAAAATATGACAATTCAATACTGCTTCCCTGACAACAACTCATCTTGCAGGAAGGAAATACGAGCAGGACCCATAAATATATTTCTCTCAATTTTTCTCTCATGTGTATCTGTATGCACTGTGTTTCTGAACCTGCTGGTGATCATCTCCATCTCTCACTTCAAACAGCTCCACACTCCAACTAACCTGCTTATCCTCTCTCTGGCTGTAGCAGATCTTCTCGTGGGACTGTTTGTTATGCCTGGGAATATAATGCAACTGACTGATTCTTGTTGGTATCTGGGAAAATTAGGATGCTGTATTTTTGCAGTGATTAACGCCCTTTTAATTTCAGCGTCTCTCTATAACCTGACTCTGATTGCAGTTGATCGGTACATCGCGGTCAGTGATCCTCTGCTGTACTCCACGAGAATCACAATGTGTAAAATGTCTGTGTTCATAATTCTAAGCTGGTCTTTTTGTCTAGTCTTTGTTATCATGTATTTTTACTTCAATGACAATCTTCTTCCATCTCAGAGCTCTTCCAGGTGCCATGGCGAGTGTGTCGTGTTGGTAAAATTTTCCTGGGTGATTATTGATCTTGTACTATTCTTTGTAGCCCCTTGCTCTGTTATACTGATCCTGTATTCAATCATTTTTTATGTGGCGAGGCGTCAAGCTAAAGCTGTTAGAGCTGGAAAGAACGCTGCCTCACACAAACATGGAGCTAAAGTTCGAAGTTCTTCTGAAACCAAAGCAGCGAAAACGCTAGGGATTGTCATTTTTGTTTATCTTGCTTGCTGGATACCGTTTCATGTGAGTTCTCTGGCAGCTACAAGTGTCACATCTAAGTCAACATTGTGGACTGTGTTTAGCTGGCTAATAACCATTAACTCCTCTGTGAATCCACTGATATATGCTATTTTCTATCCATGGTTCAGAGAATCGATTAAGCTTCTCATATCTTGTAGAATATTTGAATCCTCATCTTCAAGGTTTAATTTGTTTCCAGAACGTGTTTAACTTTATCTGACAAATCTAAGACAATGTACACCTATCATTTGGAATTTATACTAAACTACACAATAGTGTAGAAATTTATTTTTTAAATAAATACCTTGTACTTCAGTGTAAGAGAATACAAAAAAAACATAAAAGAGTCAGACAAGAGACAAGGCCCCCTTTTATCTACCAATATTCAATGTACCTGTTATGCACATTGTAATTGACCCTGTTGGCCCACCAAACATGACAACTGATTCCCAGTCACAAGGTATTTAGATACGTTTTCACTAGAAAGGTTATATCAAGACTAATCATCAACACACTGATACAGTTATTGTCATGGATAGGTTTAGCTGATATGTTGTGTGTATGCATGTGTGACTTGCACCTGCACCCTCTACACTGTGTTACCAGTAAGAACTGGAAAATACATATACCATCGCTGTCCGAAGTAAAAAATAAAGGGCAATATTACAGGACAGGGCTAACATAAAGCACATAATGAATTCTTGACTCTCTCATATACACCAACCACTATCCACAAACTATATAAAAATATAAAAAATTGTAATAGAACAAAAATAATAATAATAATAAAAAAATAATAATAAATATATATATACATAATAAATATTAAATATCACACAATGTTGTTTATTTGTGGATTTAGTAGTGCCATCTACATCATGACATAGAGTACATTTACTGAGGACAGCTTCAGACAACTTCACTTAGTAGACCAGCGACTAAGCTAAAACCCTTAAAACCCTCAGGAGATTAGCGATCATGCTCAAATGTTTTAACACAACCCAGAGAACATTTCACTGATGAGGGGTGAGCCAGTGAAGGAGGAAGAGTCAGTAATGGAGAGCAAGGGGCTTTAAGCCTACCTTGCCAGCAAGAATACTGTAGGTGTCTGCTGGAGTCCCAACACTTGGCCATGACTTTTGCTGGCTACCACCTATTTGGAAATCCTCTGGCTGGGTTTTGCTTTCATGTGCTGGTTTTTTAGCTGTTCTCACCACCCATCTTGCTAAGCTGCATCCTTGGCCTGGATCGATCCTATTCTTTATCATTCATCTTTGAGTTCAAGGTAGCGGCATTCTACACCAGTTTACTGGGGGGTGCTCCCACTTCTGACACCAGTGTGGTGCTGGTCTAGAATAAGGAGACATGAAAAATATACATCCATGCTTCAAATGAATTCACATTTATTAAACACAGCAGCCGGACAGGCCCACTGCTCTGCATTACTGCACGGCCAGGATAGCACGATGGTCAGCAATAGCCTCAGTAGTTCTTTCTGATGGTAGGCAACTGTACCACTAGAAATTAATGGATGCAAAATTGCTTGTCATTTATCTTCTGACAATTCCTCACTAAGATTTGGTTTCCATTGATTGTTAATATTATACAGAAAGCACCTGTACACTGAAATGTTTTAGCATGCATATTTAAAATGGTACCTTTCCCACTTATGGCCAGATTTCAAACATCAGTGGAGGACTTTCTGGATTGGAGGGAAAATGGGGCACTCTGATAAAGAAAAACCTGCTCAGATTAGGTTATTAGGCCATTGAAATTTGTCTTTGTGTTGTTGAAATGATGCAAATATCCCATTAATGTACATGTTACTAAAATTCTGTCTCTGTCCAAAGAAAAACATGAACTCATTTTTTCAAATATTTAGCTTCTGGATCATACGAGCCCACAAACGGTGTGAACATTTCATGAAGAATAGACTAAAAGAAAAGCTCAAAAATCATTTGTAATAAAAGGTCTTCACATGAACATTTTTGTCCTCTCCTGTGAAGCTACTATTTACCAAATGCTTTTGAAAATACAGCAACGATATACAATACTTACATGTAACTACAATGAAAATCCTATTACAATAAGAATTCAATTATAGATGGAAGAAAATTGTGACTGCAATGCAGAGGGGCATGTAGCAAGAATGCCTAAAGCATATAAACTGCATATGACTTCTGGGTGTCATTGACTATTATATGTTTAGTGTAGGGTACAGAAAAATAGTTTACTGAACATATACATGCTGATAAAGAGGACAGTCTACAAGAAAAAGATTCTGAAAAAAGATAAACCATTTTTTTGCCTCAGTAATAAAATTCAAAACTCTTGAGTCTTTGGCTCTCTCTAAATTATTGCCACACCTCTCCCTATGGTTGTGGTTGAAGATGCTGCTGTCTGACTTCTGGACTCCAGGAGAGGAGGTAAGGTACTTCAGTACCTGTTAGACTGGAAGAATTACTGGCCTGAAGAGAGAAGCTGCGTTTCACTTGACGTTTTAAATCCTGATCTAGTTGGTATCATGCCCTTTTACTGCTTTTAATTGCTTGGCTGGCTGTTGTCGGGGGTCCCTCCATCAGTCATCAACAAGGACACCCCATGCTAAGTTGGCTTCCTGGTCCTTCAGGTGGTTGGGGGGCTAGTTGTCACACTCGTTGTCTTCAGGATGTCTCAGACTCTGTCACTTCCCCACACTACCCACAATGCACCGCTTCATAATCTCATGGCCACACGTTCACTAATCACCAAAAGCCTTTCTGGTAATCGTCTCCTTAGTTCTGCTTCTTACCTGATTCTAGTAATCAACCTCTTTGTATAAATACTCCTTTGTTTAGTTCTTCGCAAAGTATTGCCAACTTGTTTACTGAGCATTTCCCCATTTCCCTGTCTGATCTCTGCTTTATTATTTGCATTTTCGGATTCTTCCTTTGTACCGGTTGCTGGCTTGTTTGGTTTCCAACTTCTATGCTTGTTACTCTGGTTTTGTCTCTCCTGTATGTGCTGTCATTTGTATTCTTGTTGACTACCTTTGTTAACCTTCCCTCACTGTCTGTAAATAAAAAACACTTTGCTTTTTAGATTTGTGTGCAACTGCCTAGTTACTTAGCTATATTTAAATTTTAAAAGAGGACAGCTGTAGCGATCTGTAGACTTTGCAAAAGGAAGGTAAAAGCTTTCGAATCCCAGACATCAAATCTTGGCTCGCTCATTCAAATACATTATCCTAATATCTGCTGCTCTCGGCGCCAGATTTGCAGCCACACTGAGGCGGACAGAGCGCAAGCCAACTTTCAATAAGCTTAGCATTCAAAACGAACAGAGCAACTCACAATGGTCAAAATTCACCTCGCATCCTGAGAAGATATTATTAATGTTTCATGATGTTATGAAGTGTATAGGACTGTTTCAGCAGTTGAAGAAGCCCCCCCTCACCTCCCACCACCTCTGGCTGGTTGCACTAAGGAAAATATACCTTAAGGAAAACATACATTTTAGAAGGGCTACATTCAAATGTCTCTCACACCAGAAAACCTCTCTCCTGTGGAGACGAGTGTGATTTTGTGTGTGTCTGTGTCACTTGTATGATGCTGGTTTTCTGCTGTGAGCTTTACCCTGGAGTGAGGTGCTTCTGAAAAGAATTGCGTGCTGTTGTTGTGATGTGACAACTGGCCACCATAGGGCACTGCTGTTCTTTGCCCCACACAGCATGCACAGTTATTGTGTGTAAAAATTCGGCATCGGGTCAAGTGTCAATCATCTCAGTGTGACCGTAGCTGGTGTGAGCCCCGCTCCAGGAACTCTCCACCGAGGTCTTGCCAGCACCGCCACGCTGTCCACCGTGCTGAGAAACCCCGCTACGCCAGCACCACTGTTTGGAACAGCCCGCTCTTTTCTCTCTCTCTCTGACAGACTGAGACGCCTCTAAAGGCCCGCTGCCCTGAAACCAGCACAGAATTCAACGGTCCCGGCCAGACTGGAAAGTTGAGGGATCCACGCCCACATAATTGCTCTCTTTCTGACCGGTGAGGCCCAGGCCGCCTACTATGCTCTCCCCCCGGCCCAAGCCTGAAATCCTGGCCCGAGCGGGGTTGGGCCTTACATGGCGGGATTTCACCGGTGGTACTACTGTGATACAGAATATGTTACAGCTTGGCATCATTGAGCCCTCAACCAGCCCCTGGTCCAGCCCCATCGTAATGGTCCCGAAACCCATCGGCTCCTGGCACTTCTGTAACGACTTCCGCAAGCTGAACACCATTTTCTGTTTCGACTCCTACCCCCTTCCGAGGGTAGACGACTTAATAGAGTGCCTCGGCAAGGCCCGTTTTATATCTACCCAGGACCTCATTAAGGGTTATTGGCAGTTGACCCTCGCTCCAGATGCCCGGTAAAAAACAGGGCTCACCGCCAACCCAACCAAGTGCCACCTGGGCCTTACTGAAGCACATTACCTGGACTATCGGATTGCCACCATCCTCAGCTGGCCTCGGTCCCGCACCAAGAAGGAGGTAAAAGCGTTTCTCGGCTTGCCGGGCTACTATAGGAGGTTCATATCCAAATTCTCCTCCATTGCTGCCCCACTGTCAGTCAGAAAGGTGCGCTGGAACAGGTCATCTGGTCCCCGGAGGCGGAGACAGCGTTCAAACAGCTCAAAGCCCACCTCACTTCCGAGCCCTTACTAAAAAACCCAGACTTCGACAAGCCCTTCATTCTGCAGACGGACGCCTCGCACAGAGGGCTAGGTGCCGTGCTGACACAGATGTTTGGGCAGTAGCAGCATCCAGTGCTCTATTTGGGCCTACCTGTCTCCAACGTTGGAAGTATCATCATTTCTAATTGGAAGGCTTATGGATCTACTGTTAACCCTCCAAAGTCCATAAGGGATGCCCAATGAACCTAGACAACTTGGAGAAGATCCACATGGAGAAGTGGGCTGAGATTATTCTAGAGACCTGTGCTGGCCTCGTCAGGCCTTATACAAAATGATAAATAGCTGTAATTGCAAACAAGGGTTGTTCCACAAAATATTAAACCTAGGGATGGAAGAATAATTTTTATGTTTTTGAGGCTTTAACTTGTTTGTGTCTTGTTGAATTTGCAAAATTATTAGACCCATTTGTTTTGGTTGAATTTGGTGAGAGTGGTAATGCAGTCCTGAAAGTGATCACCATGTTTTTACAATGTACCTGTGATCTTTTCACAACATCTTTCTGTAGCTGTAATAGATTAAAAGTGAACCGTAATATTGTAGAATGCACCTTGATTGATGGCTGATGAGGAAAAAAGTACCCATTCATGTCAGTGGGAGGGCTTATAATGCCCTATAAAAAGGCACATCATAAATAGAAACATTCATTAACTAGAATTATTTGTTTTGTTAGCCATAGCAGACAAAAGCTAGCATCAGCAGAGCTACATCTCTCCTAGATGGACTATTTGCATCAGCAAAATATGACCATTCAATACTGCTTCCCTGACAACAACTCATCTTGCAGGAAGGAAATACGAACAGGACCCATAAATATATTTCTCTCAATTTTTCTCTCATGTGTATCTGTATGCACTGTGTTTCTGAATCTGCTGGTGATCATCTCCATCTCTCACTTCAAACAGCTCCACACTCCAACTAACCTGCTCATCCTCTCTCTGGCTGTAGCAGATCTTCTCGTGGGACTGATGGTTATGCCTGTGAAAATAATGCGACTGATTGATTCTTGTTGGTATCTGGGAAAATTAGGATGCTGTATTTTTGCAGTGATTAACGCCCTTTTAATTTCAGCGTCTCTCTATAACCTGACTCTGATTGCAGTTGACCGGTACATGGCGGTCAGTGATCCTCTGCTGTACTCCACGAGAATCACAGTGTGTAAAATGTCTGTGTTCATAATTCTAAGCTGGTCTTTTTGTCTAGTCTTTGTTATCATGTATTTTTACTTCAACAACAATCTTCTTCCATCTCAGATCTCCTCCAGGTGCCATGGTGAGTGTGTCGTGTTTGTTAAATTTTCCTGGGTGATTATTGACCTTATAGTATGTTTTGCAGCCCCTTGCTCTGTTATACTGGTCTTGTATGCAATCATTTTTTATGTGGCGAGGCGTCAAGCTAAAGCTGTTAGAGCTGTAAAGAACGCTGCCTCACACAAACATGGAGCCAAAGTTCTAAGTTCTTCTGAAACCAAAGCAGCAAGAACGTTGGGGATCGTCATTTTTGTTTATCTTGCTTGCTGGATACCGTTTCATGTGAGTTCTCTGTCGGTTAAAAGTGTCACAACTAAGTCAACATTGTGGTCTGTGTTTAGCTGGCTAATAACCATAAACTCCTCTGTGAATCCACTGATATATGCTATTTTCTATCCATGGTTCAGAGAATCGATTAAGCTTCTCATATCTTGTAGAATATTTGAATCCTCATCTTCAAGATTTAATTTGTTTCCAGAACGTGTTTGACTTTATCTGACAAAGCTAGGACAATGTACACCTATCATTTGTAATTTATGCTATACTACACAACAGTGTAGAAATGTATTTAAATAAATACCTTGTACCTTAGTGTAAGAGAATACAAAAAAACGTAAAAGAAAAAAGGCCCCTTTTTATCTACCAATAATCAATGCACATTGTAAATGACCCTGTTGGCCCACCAAACATGACAACTGATTCCCAGTTTCCACTAGATACGTTTCCACTAGAAAGGTAATATCAAGACTAATCATCAACACACTGATACAGTTATTGTCATGGATAGGTGTAGCTGGTATGTTGTGTGTATGCATGTGTGACTTGCACCTGCACCCTCTACACTGTGTTACTAGTAAGAACTGGAAAATACATATACCATCGCTGTCCAAAGTAAAAAATAAAGAGCAATATTACAGGACAGGGCTAACATACAGCACATAATGATTTCTTAATTAGCCATTCTCACCATCCATTTTCTCACCTTTCTAGATTGGAGGGAAAATTAGGCATTCTGATGTAAATGTTACTAAAATATTGTCTCTATCCAAAGAAATACATATACTGTAGCTCAAGCTAGTGATAGAGGGAGAGTCACTGATAACAACAGGCTAGTTATGGAGGGAGAGTCACTGATAGCGACAAGCTAGTGGTAGAGGGAGAGTCACTGATAACAACAGGCTAGTGATGGAGGGAGAGTCACTGATGGCGACAAGCTAGTGCTGAAGGAAGAGTGAATGATAGCGACAAACTTATGATAGAGGGAGAGTCAATGATAGCAACAAGCAGTTGATGGAGGGAGAGTCAATGATAGCAACAAGCTAATAACGGAGAGAGAGTGTAAGCGACAAGCTAATCCCGGAGGGAGAGTCAATGATAGTGACAAGCTAGTGATGAAAATTACTAAGATGCTGGCTCAAACAAGCAGACAAAAGTCTATGGAGATGACGTATCTGAATACGATGACGTATCTGAATACCCCAGCAAGTAATGTGTGAGGGGACCTATCTTTTAGGACATGTTCCGAATATGGCCACCACATTGAAAGCCGCCATATTGGATCAAGGGCAAGTTTTTCCAATGGGAAGGTGGTCGTGTAGCAGATTGAAGAAGACCAGAACTGTCTCAGAAATCGACTGATGCAATCAGACTTACAATATCTCTGGGTGTTAAACGTTATCAACTCAGAAAGTTGCAACAACAACCACACTGAACAGCATGTCAATTGTTCAAAATCATTACTACATCATGTCAGTTATTCAACATCAGTTCAGGGTGCTGTCCTGGTGCTGGACTGCACATTGATTTCTTTGTTCAGCACCAGGGAGAGCACACTGAACATGCAAGACTGGGTCACTAACCTTCGACCCACAACTTCCCCCATGAAGTACTGAATAGTTCACACAGGTACATAACAGGGAAAGGAAAGGACAACCCAACAGAAACAGGAACAGGGACACAGACAAAGACAGGGACTGGGATGAACACAGTAATCGGGATAGACACAAGAAAGGTAACAGGGGAAAAAACAAGGGAAGGTTTAGGGACAGTGCAAGGAGCTTGGTGAGGACCAGGAGCAGGGAAAGCACAGGACACGTCAGGAACAGCTTGGGGCACGGCCCAGGGAGCACGGACAGGAACTGCTCTGGGAAATGCCTGGGGAGCAGGGACAGGAACCATCCAGGGAGCAGGAACGGCCCGGGGTACAGGGATTGGTAGTGGCAGGGGCTGCAGCAACATCCTTGGCTGCAGGGCCTGCAGTGATGTCCGCGGTAGTGGCAGGGGCTGCAGCAGCTTCCTTGACTGCAGCGTGGCATGCAGCGACATCAGTGGAATCAGCCAGGGCTGTTGGGGCAGGGGCATTTCCAGAGCAGGTCTCCAGAGCAGGTTTTGCCACAGTGACCACGTGTACCATGCCAGTGTCCTCTGAGATCCCAGGTGGTGCTGCGGTGTCACCAGCCAAGACCACAACACCAGCAGACCTTGGCAGAGTGACACCAACAGAACCCATCATCCTCCGCCGGAAGGGGCTGGGCTCGTTATTTCTTACACCACTTAGCCCCCTTCCCCTCTTTAGCTGTATCAGCAAGTGCCAGCTCCTCTGCCAGGATCCTCCACCTTAAGCAAGGCATAGAGATCCCATGGAGAAAGGTAGTCCTCCCTATTGAGTCCTTCCTCGCAAAAAGGTCTAAAATTTCTAAACTGGTTTTTGTGGGTCCATTATTCTATTACAGAACGTAAACAAAGACAGACTCACATGTCAAAGACAGAATGAGGTATACAAGAACACAGACAGGATGTGAAAGCCCAAACAAACACTACTTTAATAAATATGGCCACTATAGCAAGCAGGTCACTTTCAACCTCCTGGATGGTAACAATAGGAACACCCAGAATAAGAGGTTTTAGCAGAGCTATCCAAGTAGGGAGCTCCCCATTATCTGGAGAGCGCATCGGGCTTTATTTCTTTGAACTGGGCTGTAGGACAGGATGAAGTAAAATGGGGCTTCAGATGCCTGGTGTGTTGAATATTGGCCAAGTTCTTGTGGTCTGTCCAGACCAGAAATTTATAGCTCCCTGTCCCCTATGTCATAATTGCGCCTGCTGGAGGTGAGACAGTGGGAGGACAAGGCACATGGATGGAGTTTGTGGTCTGTCACAGAGCATTGCCACAATACGGCCCCTACTCCCATTTCAGAGGTGTACATCTCCACCAAGAAGGGCAACTTAGGGTTGGAGAGCCGTAATAGGGGTGCAGAGGTTAGGTGGCATTTGAGCTTCACAAATTTTCTGGCCTTTTGGGTTTCAAGTGAACCTCCCCTGGCCTTTTCTGGTAAGGGAAAGGCCAGGCAAATGAAGGATATCATCCTTTTTCCCCGCAAGAAGAAACAAGCTCTGGCTAGAGAAATGGAGGATGAAGCCTAATGCCAATGCCCCAGGATTTACTCTTCCAAAAGCAGCTTCTCTTGGCCGGAGAGAGAAAATAAACTTCCTGTAGGATGAAGCTCGATGGCACAGACATTGTGCCTGTGCAGTGGAAGAACCTGGGCTTGGCATTTGCTGAAGACCTATAAGTTGAGGACCTATAAGTCCTCAACTGGGACTTGGGAGAGGTTAGAGACACCAGTCGGAAGCATTGATCTCATCAGACGTCTCAATTTCCGGGTGGATACAGGACCCAATGCATTGTGGCCTCCACCCCATCATGAACTAGGTCAGCCAATTGGGGAGGAAGGAGGGGCAGGGCAAGGCCCTGGTGCAGGTGTTTGGGGTGCATGAGGTGGGTTAACTCTCTTGGTCCCTTTGGTGTTTCCACATGTGGTTGTTCAATTTTAGGGACTCTTTAATAAGGCCCTCAACAGTGGAGTCATGAGTGGCCTGCTCATCCTTGAGACCCTCACTGAGACCTTGCTGGAAGGCCGCCATTAGAACCTTTGCATTTCTTGCAAGTCTTCATTGTCATAATCAGCATAATTGGTCTGTCTATTTGCCTTGAGCTAAAGTGGTTCAGAACCTACAGATCAAGTCCACTACCAAGTGATACTACTTCAAATGCTCCCAGAGACCGAGTCTGACTGTCGACCAGGGACATCCAAGGACTAAGGTTTTCATCAGAGAAGCAAGAAGTTAATGACCAAATATATTGGTCCATTTAAAATACTAAGCAAATGAATAATGTTATGTACAAACTAGAACTGCCCCTTCAAGTTCCATCTTTCCATGACTTTCCTGCTTAAGCCAGTTGCCCCTGGTGCACTGGATGAGGCTACACCTGATATCAAACCTCCCCCTATGTTTGTCATCAACAGTGCTCCTGTATATGCTGTCTGCCTTCTGAACTCCAGGAGAAGAGGTGAGGTCCTTTAGTACCTGGTAGACTGCGAGGATTACAGATGAGAAGAGAGGAGCCAATGACATGTTGAATCCTGCCTTAGTTGGGATCCTGCCCTATTACTGCTGTCATATGTCCTGTCCAGCTCTGTGTTCCAGAGATTGGACCAGATGGTACTCTCTGAGCTTCTTTACTGGTTGTCACTGTGGGTCTGCCAGGGGTCTGTGTCTAAGTCACTCCAGCCATCAACAGGGTCATCCTTGGTAAAGTTGGCTTCATGGTACTTCAGCTGGTTGGGTGGCTAGTTATTGGTCTCATTCTTGCCTCCATTATGTCTATAGGCATACACCTGCCTAGTGAATTTGTGTCTGTGCAGACAGGAGAGTGTTTAAGAGGGCCAATGGCATCCTGGGGAATAAATGTGTTGTTGATCCTGTTTTATTTTTGTTAAATGCTTGTATATGTTTCCAAAGTCCATAGAGTTTATGAGCCATGTTGTTAACCTGTCTGTTCCTCGACCAACTTCATGACTGGCTAAATGGAATTAAAACGGTTCCTCTTTTCATTCTCATTTAGCTTCCAACTGTTGCATTTCAGTGCAAGGCCATTAGGAAAGTTTCAAACTACAATGGACCCACTTACCAACTGCATTAACCAGGTCAAAGATGCATAGTCCATGTTCAGGATCCTACAGAGGTAAAGCTCAAAGTCGTAACCTAACAAATGCTGCAAGAGAATAGAGACCCTTTTGTTAACCTACCAATTACTAATGTAACTGTCATGCAAACAGCCATTATCATTGTGGGCCCACCAGAGAGGAGACAGACAGAGATTTCCGCTAGAAAATGTTAAATCAAGACAGATCAAGTCACACCAGACCACAGCAGGAGGGTAACTACACAATGCACAATGTTTTCAAGGAGGGGCTAACCGGCAGACATAAACCACATGTTTTTTCCTGAGAGTGTCTGTAGATCAGAACGTCATCCTGGTAGATGAACACATAGTTATTGTGGGTCTCCTGCAGGACTTTGTTAATGAAGACGGCCGGGGCGTTCATAAGGTACTCGAGGTACTCATAATGCCCTGATGGAGTAATGAAGGCTGTCTTCCATTCATCACCCTAGCAAATTCTGATCAGATTGTAGGCGCTGCGCAGGTCCAATTTGGTAAAAGTTAAGGCCTGCTGCAGTGTCTCAAAGGACACCAGGGGCAGCAGGTAGTGGTCCTTGATGGTGATTGTTAAGCCTGTGGTAATTGATGCAAGCGCGAAGGATATAATCCTTTTTTTCCCCACATGAAGAAACAAGCTCAGGCTGGGAAAATGGAGGATTGAATGATGCCTAACGCCCACAGATTTACTCTTCTATGAGCAGCTTCTTTTAGCTTCTCTAGGAGGTGAGTTACCTGGAAGAAGCTCTATGGCACAGACATAGGGCCTGTGCAGTGGAAGAACCTGGGCTTGGCCCTTGCTGAAGACCTCTAAGTCATGGTACCCAACTGTGATTTAAGAGAGGTTAGGGAGACCAGTTGGACCATTGATCTTATCAGAGGTCTCAATTTCTAGGTGGATACAGAACCCAATGAATTGTGCCCCGCACCCAGCCACGGACTAGGTCAGCCAATCCAGCCGCAGATTGTGGCCCTGCAGCCAGGGAAATTCTAGTACTATTTGCTTCTTATGCTGACCCAGCCACAACTGAGACTGGTACAGGGATGTCCAGGTCAACCAGGTGCAGCTAAAAAGCCTTGGCTAGAGAATGATCTAGTGAAGTTCCCAGCTGCTCCCGAGTCAGCCAAGGCCTGGAACTATTTCTCCCTTCCCTCTGCCCAAGACAGAGTTCCATTCAGGAACAGTCCAGAGGATCTGAGAACTGGACATAGGACCGCCCATGACTTTTCTCAGGCTTTCCCCCACAATGTAAGCATCAGCCCTCCTGCACGTGCGCATCACATTTAAGGTGGGAGAGCCCAGCTAGCCCAACCATATGGGCTCTGTGATTTTGGGGAGGGAGGAGGGGGAGGGCAGTGCCCTGGTGCCGGTGTCTGGGGGGGGCATGAGTTAACTCTCATGGTCCCTTTGATGTTTTCACATGTGGTTGTTCAATTTTAGGGACTCTTTGTTAAGGCCATCAACAGTGGGGTCATGAGTGGCCAGCTCATTAATGACCAAATATATTGGTCCATTTGAAATACTCAGCAAATCAATAATGAAGTTATGTACAAACTAGAACTGTCTCCTCAAGTCCCATCTTTCCATGACTTTCCTGCTTAAGCCAGTTGCCCCTGGTCCATTGGATGAGGCTTCACCTGATGTCATATGTCCCCCTATGTTTGTCGTCAAAGGTGCTCCTGTATATTGCTGTCTGACTTCTGGACTCCAGGAGAAGAGTTGAGGTCCTTAGTACTTAGTAGACTGGGAGGATTACAGATGAGAAGAGAGGAGCCAATGACATGTTGAATCCCGCCCTAGTTGGGATCCTGCCCTATTACTGCCATCATCTGCCCTGTCCAGCTCTGTGTCCCAGAGATAGTACCAGGTGGTACTCTTTAGGAGCTCCTCAACTGGTTGTCAACTGGGTCTGCCAGGGGCCTGTCTCACTCCTGCCATCAAAGAGGTCAACCCAGGTTAAATTGGCTTCATGGTACTTCAGCTGGTTGGGTGGCTAGTTATTGTACTCATTCTTTCCTCCAATATGTCGCCTAGTTAGTTAGTGTCTGTGCAGGCAGCAGGATGTTCAGGAGGGCCAGTGGCATCCTGTTGAATATTGCTTAAGGAAAAATGTGTTATTGATCTTGTTTTATTTTTGGTAAACACTTGTGTGCAAAATTCACAGAGTTTATGGCCCATGTTGTTAACCCATCTGTTCCTCAACCAACTTCATGATTGGCTAAATGGAATTAAAACGGTTCCTCTTTTCAACTGTTGCATTTCAGTGCAAGACCATCAGGAAAGAGTTTCGCACTACAATGGACCCACTTACCGACTGCCAGGTCAAAGATGCATAGTCCATGTTCACGATCCTACAGAGGTAAAGGTCAAAGTCGTAACCTAACAAATGCTGCAAGAGAATAGAGACCCCTTTGTTAACCTACCAATTACTAATGTAACTGTCATACAAACAGCCATATCATTGTGGGCCCACCAGAGAGGAGACAGACAGAGATTTCCACTTGAAAATGTTAAATCAAGACAGATCAAGTCACACCAGACCACAGCAGGAGGGTCAATGCGCAGAGATCTCAGAGAGACCATGAGGCCCAACAGAGAGACACTCTATTTAGAAAAAAAATAATTTGTCCCTAAATGTGAAAAGGACTGCCATACATCAGACTTGCCTTTAGTGGTCTTGACTGTGGTGGACTGGCCTTTCTTTAGAACATGTTCTGCTGCTAAGACTATGTGATTGATTGCGCCACAACTATTTAGAATGAGTTTATTACTTTCGCATCAATTATTTATTACCAAATTCGGCAGTCCTGAAAGTGATCGCCATGTTTTATGTACCTGTGATCCTATTGCAACATCTTTCTGTAGCTGTAATGGATTGTAAGTAAAATATAATATTGTAGAATTCACCGTGAGTGATGGCTGTTAAGGAAAAAACTACCCATTCGTGTAAGAGGGCGGGCTTATAGGCAGTTCACAACTCTATAAAAAGGCACTTCATAAATGGAAACATTCACTGCCTAGAAACGATTGTCTCGTTAGCCATCATCAACTGAGCTACATCTCTCCCAGATGGACGCTTTGCATCAGCAAAACATCACCATTCAATACTGCTTCCCTGACAACAACTTATCTTGCAGGAAGGAAATACGAGCAGGACCCATGAATATATTTATGTATGTTTGTCTCTCATGTATATCTGTGTGCACTGTGTTTCTGAACCTGCTGGTGATCATCTCCATCTCTCACTTCAAGCAGCTCCACACTCCAACTAACCTGCTCATCCTCTCTCTAGCAGTAGCAGATCTTTTTGTGGGACTGATCGTTATGCCTTTGAAAATAATGCGACTGATTGACTCTTGTTGGTATTTGGGAAATATGGGATGCTGTATTGTTTCTGTGATCAGTGCCCTTTTAACTTCAGCGTCTCTCTATAACCTGACTCTGATTGCAGTTGACCGGTACATGGCGGTCAGTGATCCTCTGCTGTACTCCTCGAGAGTCACAGTGTGTAAAATGTCTGTGTTCATAATTCTAAGCTGGTCTTTTTGTCTTTTATATGAGATGATGTATTTTTACTTCAATGACAATCTTCTTCCATCTCAGAGCTCCTCCAGGTGCCATGGACAGTGTGCTGTGTTTGTTGTAAAATTTTCCTGGGTGATTATTAACCTTGTAGCATTCTTTGTAGCCCCTTGCTCTGTTATATTGATCCTGTATTCTATCATTTTTTACGTGGCGAGGCGTCAAGCTAAAGCTGTTAGAGCTGTAAAGAACGCTGCCTCACACAAACAGGGAGCCAAAGTTCGAAGTTTTTCTGAAACCAAAGCAGCGAAAACGCTGGGGATTGTCATTTTTGTTTATCTTGCTTGCTGGATACCGTTTCATGTGAGTTCTCTGGCAGCTAAAAGTGTCACATCTAAGTCAACATTGTGGTCTGTGTTTAGCTGGCTAATAACCATTAACTCCTCTGTGAATCCACTGATATATGCTATTTTCTATCCATGGTTCAGAGAATCAGCTAAGCTTCTCATATCTTGTAGAATATTTGAATCCTCATCTTCAAGCTTTAATTTGTTTCCAGAACGTTTTTAACTTTATCTGACAAAGCTAAGACAATGTACACCTATCATTTGTAATTTAATCTATAATACACAATAGTGTAGAAATGTATTTTTTTAAATAAATACCTTGTACCTTAGTGTAAGAAAATACTGTAAGTTTTGTGCTGAATGTCAAATAGCAGCTGTAGTTAAGAGACAGGGCACCATTTATTGACGTACCAACTGATGTACCTGTAATGCAAATTGTCATTGACCCTGTGGGCCCACCAGACATAACAACTGTTTCCCAGTCATAAGATATTTAGATATGTTTCCACTAGAAAGGTCATATCAAGACCAATCATAAACACACTGATACGGTTATTGTCATGGGTAGGTGGTGTGTTGTGTGTATGCATGTGTGGCTTAGCTGCACCCTCTACACTGTGTTACCACTGATAAACTGGAAAATACATATATCATCGCTGTCCAAAGTAAAAAAAAATAAACAGCAATTTAACAGGACAGGGCAAATGTACAGCATATAATGAATTCTTGGTGTCTCTCATATACTCCTATCACTACATCATAACATTTATAATAAATATCATTGATATGGTAAATCATATACAAGGTACTATATTATAAATCATACATTTGGGTTCATAAAATGAAATCTGTCACAATTCATAGTTCTATATTTAATAAATATTACTCAGCACGTAATGGTTTAAAAGCTAAAACAAAAACAAAAATAGAGAGTTCAACAAAATATTATAGCATTTTAGAAGCTACTGTACTGTATAATAAGTGAGAGTGACAAATGTCCAGCATGTCATGAATTCTTGGTTTCTTTAAAAACACAAAACGAGAAAAAAAAGCCACCCTGGGAAGCTACATTTTTCTTTCAAATCAGGTTAATCTTCAAAGTAGGTCCTATGAATACCTTCCCAAAGTCTAATAAAAGTTGGCTGTATTTCCCAATGATTGCTCTACTCTCAATGTAAAATCCTGAAATTCGTAATGCCAGCATTCCACATGTGCGTGCATTTCCTGGTGGATAATGGCTTTGCCTTCTTAAAGCCAATGACACAAGAAAAAACAGAAAAGTTGTATAGTCACACACTGATTTAGTGGTTCCACCTACAACGTGACATCTTCAGGACAGTTTCAGGAACTTCACTGGAGACCAGTGACTAAGCTAAAACATTTAAAACCCTGAGAAGATCAGCAATCATGCTCAAACCCTTTAACACAATGCAAAGCACATTTCACTGATGAGGGCGAGTCAGTGAAGGAGGGAGTCAGTGAAGGAAGAAGAGTCAGTAATGGAGAGCAGGGGGCTTATAGCCTACCTGCATTAAAATGCCAGCAGGAGTACTACAGATGTCTGCTGGAGTCCCAACACTTGTCCATGACTATTGCTAGCTACCGTAAATTTAGTCCTCTGGCTGGGTTTTCCTTTCATGTGTTGGCTTTTAAGCTGTTGTCACCATCCATCTCGCCATGCTGCCTCCTCTTTTGCAGTCCTTAGCCTGGATCGATCCTCTCCTTTATCACTCATCTTTAATTTCAAGGTAGCGGATGCAAAATTGCTTGTCATTTGTCTTCTGACAATACCTCGCTAAGATTTGGTTTCCACTGACTTTTAATACTGCAGAGAAAGCACCTGTACACTGAAATGTTTTAGCATGTACATTTGAAATTGTACCTTTCTCACTTATGGCTAGCTTTCAAATATCAGCTGAGGACTTTCTGGATTGGTGGGAAAATGGGGCATAGAAATTCATCGTTTGGTTGTTGAAATGATGCATTTCCCATAAATGTACATGCTAGTAAAATATTGTCTATAAGAGAAAAAATATAGCAGTTTTTTTTTGTTTCAAGATTTTTTGGTTTGTTTTCTGGATCATACAAGCACGTAGGCCCAAAAGAAAAGCTCAAAAATAGCTTGTCTTAAAAGGTCTTCTGTAAGCTCCCCGACTTGCTGGATTGTACAGTCGCAGCCACCCGTTTACTAGGTAGCCTAGGACACGCCTACACATCACCATGGTAACCTAGACACACCGTGCACACACGCACATCCCCATGGCTACCTATCACTCACACCTGCACCCCGTTAGTGCTAGCGGCAGCTCTCAATTAGCACAGCCCATATAAGCCAGCCACACGCTGCCCTCAGTGTGTGGCGTTGTTTTCAGTATCTGAAACTGTGAGCATCAGAATCTACCTGTCCGTGGTCTCTAGGCCGGTGTTTCCCTTAAGGTCTTTTCCCAGGTTCAACAAGCTTGGCATTTCCACAGCGGGGTACTGTCTACCTCCCTGGAACCCAAGAGAACCAGCAGACTCTACCACCCACCTCAGCACTCACCTCCAGTCGACTGCAATATCCGAGGAGTGAGGTCGGTGCATGGATCCACAAACTCACCTCTCACATCGGGTTTGTTTCCCCGGCTCCAGTCAGTCACTTTAAAGACTGTTTTCGTTACTACTGTGCAGTCTATTTAAAAGTCTACTGCTCTAACCTGTCCAAAGCCGTGCTGAATCAGGTTACTCCTCCGCTGCGAGACACGAGTGCTGCTCGGGTTCCCCAGTACCATCGGACCACTACAGGAGGTGCGTGTAAGAGACTCCATCTACACCGGTGATCCCTCTTCACCATCAAGCCTGCTTTCTAGATCAGCCTGTGGCTTCCTCTAGCCCTCCTGCTTCCAACCCTCTGGACACTCTCGCCTTAGCGAGCTCCTTAAACTGTTTTTGTTGATTTTGAACTGCTCTAATGCATTAAAACCTTGCAAATGGATCGCCTGTCTCCTCTCGAGTCTGATTCCTTACATCTTCACATTAACTTACATTAAGAAAAAAGAACATTTTTGTTCTTTGTTGTGAAGTTACTATTTAGGAAATGCTTTCGGAAATACAGCAACACTGTGGCATCCTGCCCATAGTGGCTGGCGCTGGTAACTTAGGGGGCGAAGCATTCATGTTCCCAGAATCCTCCCGTGTTGCAGTCTAGTTACTGTCGCCATGTTACCTGGGTAAGCCTGTGGTGTTAGCTGTTTAAAGGACTTGTATCTTGGTGAGTGAGTTCAATAAATTGCTAAAATGAGCAACTTTCCTGCCTCTGGCTTCTTCGCTTCGGCACATTGGTGTCAGAAGTGGGATAGAGTTTTCTCCGGCTGAGAAACTTAAGCGAGCCCTGGATGGAGTGGAGCAAGCCCTGGAAGAGGCATGCAGGAAGGATCTACAGCTTGACAGAAACCAAAAATGAACAACTGAATCATGCGATAGAGGCTGACTGTGCAGATGCCAGCTGGCATCAACGCATGGCAACTGGTGGGAAGTTTCCCTCACTTGGAGGAGCTGAAAACGCAGTGCCGGCAGGTGGGGGAGGACCCACTGGGAACTGAGCTGAGCTGAACACCCAGCAGCGAGTGAGTTAGAGCAAACCCAGGGAACCAGGGGCAGCACACCCAAGCTTCAAAAGAACCCTCCAAAGCCTCACAAAGCGCAGTGCAGGAATTCTGGAGAAAAAGTTGTGATGGACTTGATGAAGAGCAGGCATGCAGGTACTACGAGCGGCTAGAAGACACGAACGACAGGCCTGCTGTACCATCATGCAACAGGTCCCAGCCACACTGTGGGGTCCAGACAGTGGCTGAGAGGGAGGTGCAAGCCAGAGTGGTCGGTGGTGACAGCATTCGGGCCCTGTACCCACAATGCCAAAGCATGATACAACAGGAGGGGTTGCTGTATCGCCGCTGGGAAAGCCCTGTGCCAAGAGTGATGGTGCTGCAATTGCTAGTTCCACAAGCTTTGCTTGGGGCAACACTTTTGATGGTGCATGTACGGGGTAATGTAGGACACTTTGGAATATCAAAAATTTTGAGGTGGCTGAGACAAGGATTTTATTGGTCGAGTTGCAGCCTCGATGTGGAACAGTTTGTGCGCTGCTGTATGGTCTGTACAGCCAAGAAGGGGCCTGCAGAGTGTTCCCACGCCCCACTGCAGATGTGGATGTGCTAGGTCCATTCCCAGAGACAGAATAAGGAAACAAGTACATCTTGGTGGCCATGGACTATTTCACAAAATGGGCCGAGGTCTATGCTGTGCCTGATCAAAGCACTGTTACAATGGCGAGCTGCCTAGTGGAACATTTCGGTTTGAAGCCCCGAAAGAGCTTCAAAGACATGGACAACACCACTGCATCCACAGAGTGATGGATTTATGGAGTATTTCAACCGCACTATGGGCACCCATGTGCATGCTGGGGTGAGGGGTGGGGTCACTCCGGAGACAGCGGTTTGGCTTTTTAACCCCAAGTGATGCAAAGGGAAATGCAGTTGCAAGTGATGTGGCGTACCAGATTAAAACGGGTCAACATGTTGTGGTGGTGCACCATGACTGGTTGGCACCATTCGTTGCAGTGGCACCCAAGATCAGTCAGTCGTCAACGAGGTCATCCCAGAATGAGTTGACTTCATGGTGGTTGTGGGGCTGGTTGTCACACTCGTTGTTGTTTCTAGGATGTCTCAGACTCTGTCACGCTTCTGGGTTCTCCTGCTGCCTCTGGCAACTACACTTCCCATAATGCACCTCTTCATAATGAATCACAAGACCACATGTTCTCTGCTATGTTATTTACATTTTTGAATTCTTCTTTTGTACTGGTTGCTGGCTTTTTTGGTTTCTGACTTTTTGGCTTGTTTCTTCAGATTTGGCTTTGTCTCTCCTCTATGGTTATGGTTGCGCTGGTATTTGTACTCTAACTAATGGCTACCTTTGTTAACCTTCCCTTACTGTCTGTACATAAAACCACTCTACCTTTTAGATTTATATGTGTCTCCCCAGTTTGTTAGCCATCTTTAAAGTTTTAAACGAAAGAGTACAGCTGGAGGACCAGCTGTAGTGATCTGTGGGCTTTGCAAAAGGAAGGTAAAAGCTCCTGAATCCCACACATCAAATCTTGGCTCGCTCATCCAAATACATCATCCTAAAGTATCTGCTGCTCTCAGCGCCAGATTTGCAGTCACACTGAGGCGGACAGAGCGTGAGCCAACCTTCAATAAGTTTAGCATTCACTAGTTTGAAAAAAAATGAACAGAGCAACTCACAATGGTCACAATTCACATTGCATGCTGAGAAGATATTATTAGTGTGTCATGATGTTATGGAGTGTAAAGAATTGTTTCAGCAGCGGAAGAACCAGAACCAGGCCTACTATTTTTGGTAAATGTTGTGTGTGTGTTTGCAAAGTCCACAGAGTTTATGACGCAGGATGCTAACCTGTCTGTACCGACAATGGCGTTGTTTATGACTTGCTAAGTTGTTTTTTTTTTTTTTATTTCTGGTGGAGATGAGGTGAACTCTCAATTACAGCTTGTAGCTTCATCAACATCATGGACTCCACTGCAGTGCAAGGCCTTTAGGAAAGAGTTTCACACTACAATGGAACGACTCACAAACTGCAGTAACCAGGTCACAAATGCTTAGTCGGTACACAGGATAGACAGCATGCTATAGAGATAAAGCTCAAAATCCTAACCTAACAGATGCAGCAAAAGTAAAGAAATAGGACACCCTTTGTTGACCTACCAATAAGTGATGTAACTTTCATGCGAACTTCCACTGACATTGTGGGCTCACCAGAGAGGAGGCATTTGTCACAAGTTTTCTAGAAATTTCCACTAGGAGAGGTCAAATCAAGACAGATCCAGTCACACCAGAGCAGAGCAGTGGGGCCAAAGCCCAGAGACCTCGGACAGACCACAAGGCCCAAGGGCACTCAAATACTTGGAGCAATCAACTGTAGATTTAAGACCCATCAAACATGCAATGAATTCTATTCATAAATATTTTTTGTTCATCCCACTTCCACCTGTTTCTGCTAGGATTCACCACACGCATGCCAAAAAATGGCAACATTTGGTTCCACTTTCACCTGCAACGTAGATGTCTCCTGCCTGCAGTCCAGTACGGGAGAATTTAGAAATAAAAAACTTTTTGCAAAGTTTACCAGGGGGGCAATTATTATTTGTCCCCTGAAACCACCAGAAATCTGTTTGGTTCCCTCAAGTATTAAGTAGTAATTGAGGTATTAAGAACAACAAATTACACATGCATGGATTAATTATCTGTTTTTTCCCACCCTTTATGACTATAAAAGCCTCTCCCCAAACAAGTGAACAGCACTCATACATGGTCAACACGGGAAAGACTAAGAGACAAAATCGTGGGGGGGTCACAGAGCTGCCAAGGGGTACAAATATCTGTTCCAAGGAGTTTTACCTTTGGGGGCATCATCTGGAAGTGGAAGGCTCATGGAACTACTGTTAACCCTCCACAGCCTGGGCAGCCTTTCAAACTTTTCTCTCGTGCTAAGGCCAGGCTTGTCCAAACGGTCCAGGCTGACTCAGGGACAGCAAAAAGGGAGCTCAGGGAAGATGCCATGGCGGTGGGGGACATTGGTTTCAATAAATACCATAAGTAACAAACTCCACTGTAATGGTCTACATACCAGGCGAGCCCGTAAGGTACCTTTACTTTAAATGGTCATGTAAAGGCCTGTCTAAAGCTTGCTCATGATCACTTGGAGGACTCTGAGGCAGACTGGTTCAAGGTTCTCTGGTGTGATGAGACCAAGATCAAAGTCTTTTGTGCCAACCACACCCGCGGCGTTTGGCAAGAGCGTATGCCACTTCATATGACCCCAAAGAATACCAGGTCTTGATCAGGTCTTACACAAATCGATTAATAGCTGTGCCTGCAAACAAGGGTTATTCCACAAAATTTTAAACCTAAGGGTTGAAGTCTAAAATGTATTATAATTTAACTGAGCAACTTATACTTTGTTTGTAATATTTATGCACCTGTTAATAAATGCTAAACTTATTTGTAACTTGTTGAAGCTGCAATTTTTTATTCATAAGGTTGAATTTGGTAAGAGTGATAATGCAGTCCTGAAAGTGATCACCATGTTTTTACAATGTACCTTTGATCTTATTAAAACCATTTTCTTTAGCTGTAATGGATTACAAGTGAAACATACTATTGTAGAATTCACCTTGAGTGATGGCTGCTAAGGAAAAACTACCCATTCATGTAAGAGGGCGGGTTTATAACTCCCTACAAAAAGGCACATCATAAATAGAAACATTTACTGCCTTGAAACAATTGTTTTGTTAGCCATTATCAACTGAGCTACATCTCTCCCAGATGGACGTTTTGCATCAGCAAAACATCACCATTCAATACTGCTTCCCTGACAACAACTTATCTTGCAGGAAGGAAATACGAGCAGGACCCATGAATATATTTCTGTATATTTTTCTGTCATGTGTATCTGTATGCACTGTATTTCTGAACCTGCTGGTGATCATCTCCATCTCTCACTTCAAGCAGCTCCACACTCCAACTAACCTGCTCATCCTCTCTCTGGCAGTAGCAGATCTTTTCGTGGGTCTGATGGTTATGCCTGTGAAAATAATGCGACTGATTGACTCTTGTTGGTATTTGGGAAAAATGGGATGCTGTATTGTTTCAGTAATCAATGGCCTTTTAATTTCAGCGTCTCTCTATAACCTGACTCTGATTGCAATTGATCGGTACATGGCGGTCAGTGATCCTCTGCTGTACTCCTCGAGAGTCACAGTGTGTAAAATGTCTGTGTTCATAATTCTAAGCTGGTCTTTTTGTCTTTTATATGAGATGATGTATTTTTACTTCAATGACAATCTTCTTCCATCTCAGAGCTCCTCCAGGTGCCATGGACAGTGTGCTGTGTTTGTTGTAAAATTTTCCTGGGTGATTATTAACGTTGTAGTATCCTTTGTAGCCCCTTGCTCTGTTATACTGATCCTGTATTCTATCATTTTTTACGTGGCGAGGCGTCAAGCTAAAGCTGTTAGAGCTGTAAAGAACACTGCCTCACACAAACAGGGAGCTAAAGTTCAAAGTTCTTCTGAAACCAAAGCAGCGAAAACGCTGGGGATCGTCATTTTTGTTTATCTTGCTTGCTGGATACCGTTTCATGTGAGTTCTCTGGCAGCTACAAGTGTCACATCTAAGTCAACATTGTGGTCTGTGTTTAGCTGGCTAATAACCATTAACTCCTCTGTGAATCCACTGATATATGCTATTTTCTATCCATGGTTCAGAGAATCGATTAAGCTTCTCATATCTTGTAGAATATTTGAATCCTCATCTTCAAACTTTAATTTGTTTCCAGAACGTGTTTAACTTTATCTGACAAAGCTAAGACAATGTACACCTATCATTTGTAGTTTATACTATACTACACAATAGTGTAGAAATGTATTTTTTTAAATAAATACCTTGTACTTCAGTGTAAGAAAATACTGTAAGTTTTGTGCTGAATGTCAAATAGCAGCTGTAGTTAAGAGACAGGGCACCATTTGTTGACATACCAATAACTGATGTACCTGTAATGCAAACTGTCATTGACCCTGTGGGCCCACCAGAGATAACAAATGTTTCCCCATGACATAAGATATTTAGATATGTTTCCACTAGAAAGGTCATGTCAAGACAAATCATCAACACAGTGATACAGTTATTGTCATGGGTAGGTGGTGTGTTGTGTGTATTCATGTATGGCTTAGCTGCACCCTCTACACTGTGTTACCACTGATAAACTGGAAAATACATATATCATCGCTGTCCAAAGTAAAAAAATAAACAGCAATTTAACAGGACAGGGCAAATGTACAGCATATAATGAATTCTTGGTGTCTCTCATATACTCCAATCACTACATCATAACATTTATAATAAATATCATTGATATGGTAAATCATATACAAGGTACTATATTATAAATCATACATTTGGGTTCATAAAATGAAATCTGTCACAATTCATAGTTCTATATTTAATAAATATTACTCAGCACGTAATGGTTTAAAAGCTAAAACAAAAACAAAAATAGAGAGTTCAACAAAATATTATAGCATTTTAGAAGCTACTGTACTGTATAATAAGTGAGAGTGACAAATGTCCAGCATGTCATGAATTCTTGGTTTCTTTAAAAACACAAAACGAGAAAAAAAAGAAGCCACCCTGGGAAGCTACATTTTTCTTTCAAATCAGATTAATCTTCTTCCTCTTGGCCCCAGTATACATACACAAAGTAAGTCCTATGAATACCTTCCCAAAGTCTAATAAAAGTTGGCTGTATTTCCCAATGATTGCCCTACTCTCAATGTAAAATCCTGAAATTGGTCAAACGTAATGCCAGCATTCCATGTGTGTGCATTTCCTGGTGGATAATGGCTTTGCCTTCTTAAAGCCAATGACACAAAAAACAGAAAAGTTGTATAGTCACAGACTCATTTAGTGGTGCCACCTACAACATGACATCTTTAGGACAGCTTCAGTAACTTCACTGGAGACCTGTCACGTTGCCTGAACCGGATTCACCAGGAGACTCCATTTCCCAGAGCCCTCCACTGGAGGACATCACAGTCACGTGTCCTCCTCCAACCTATCGGTCATCGTCCCAAGAGTATTGAGAACACCTGAACCCAATCTAGCACGGGTATTTATAGACACACATGTGCCTGCAACTATGCCTGTGCTAGTTGCGAGGTTTTGCAATTGTTATCTAGAGCATCACTGAGCGTTCATATCCTGTTTTGCCTGTTTCCGTGTTTTGACCTGTTTTGTATTTTCGACTACCGAGTTTGGATTATCCCTTTGTCTGTTCTCTGCCTGGTTTTTGGACTCTGCCTGTTTTTGACCTTCCCTTTGGATTTGCCCTTTTGTATAATAAACCGATTCCTGGTTTTTATGAAATTCCGCGAGCGTCCAGTCTGTCCTTCGCGCCGGAAAAGACCAGTGACTAAGCTAAAACATTTAAAACCCTGAGAAGATCAGCAATCAAGCTCAAACCCTTTATCTTTATGCAGAGCACATTTTACTGATGGGGGGCTAGTCAGTGAAGGAAGAAGAGTAACTGCCGCTGGTAACTTAGGGGGCGGAGCATTCATGTTCCCAGAATCCTCCCATGTTGCAGTCTAGTAACCGTCACTGTTTTACCTGGGTAAGCCTGTGGTGTTGGCAGGCTTTTGTCGTGTGGGACACGCCTGCAGTCCTGTTGTTCTGTTTGAAAGCACTTGTATCTTGGTGATTGAGTTCAATAAATTGCTAAAATGAGCAGAAGCCTCTGGCTTCTTCGCTTCGCCACATTGGTGTCAGAAGTGGCATAGAGTTTTCTCCAGTCAAGAAACTTCAGCGAGCCCTGGATGAAGTGAAGCAAGCCCTGGAAGAGGAGGGGGCTCAGCTGCGAGGTACTCTCATGGAGTTGGGTACCGAGTATCATGCCTGTCAAATCTGCAGAGAGGCTTATGGGTCATGAGAGCACCAGGAGCCCTGTGAGCCACGGCGCCGCCCATGTACATGGCACAGCAAGTTGGAGTCACTCAAAACATTGCTTCACCATGTGGTGCAAGTGAGGTGGAGGAAGAAGAAGCTTTCGAGCACCAAGTTACACCAGACTGACAGATCATGTGCTGGCCATCATGCTTGTCACTGCAAAGAGGTAGAGCCAGCAGGGAAACAACGAATGGGCCAACCAGTGAAGGATGGCCTGGCCCCTGGCTGACTGGGAAAACACCATAGACTTTGGCTGCAGTGTGATGTGGTTGGTATCAAGCCTGCAGCATTAGTTTCCATTATTAGATTTGTGGTGCTACAGCGAGGCTGGGATAAGACAGAATCTATTGAATTGAGATCTGTCACAGGCGAAGTTATGATAATCAGATTTAAACAGAGACTGCCAGTAAAGCTGGGGCGTCAAGTGCTACATCATCACTTCTGACTGAGGACGCCTATATACTCGGGCAGGATCTATGTGAGGCAGTTATATCTCGGATCTGTGTGAAGACCATGCTGGAGGCATGCAGGAAGCACCTACAGCTGATGGAAACCGAAAATTAACAACTGAAGCGTGCAGTACAGGCTGACTGTGCAGATGCCAGCTGGAATCAACGCATGGCAACTGGTGGGAAGTTTCCCTCACTTGGAGGAGCTGAAAACGCAGTGCCGGCAGGTGGGGGAGGACCCACTGGGAGCTGAGCTGAACACCCAGCAGCGAGTGAGTTAGAGCAAACCCAGGGAACCAGGGGCCAGCTTCAAAAGAACCCTCCAAAGCCACACAAAAGACAGTGCAGGAATTCTGGAGAAAAATTTGTAATGGACTTGATGAAGAGCAGGCATGCAGGTATTACGAGCGGCTAGAAGACAGACACGAACGACAGGCCTGCTGTACCATCATGCAACAGGTCCCAGCCACACTGTGGGGTCCAGATGAGCTCTGCACAGCCCGACAGAGGACGCAGAACTGAAACAGGCGAGACAGTGGCTGAGAGGGAGGTGCAAGCCAGAGTGGTCGGTGGTGACAGCATTCGAGCCCTTTACCCACAATGTTAAAGCATGATACAACAGGAGGGGTTGCTGTATTGCCGCTGGGAAAGCCCTGTGCCAAGAGTGATGGTGCTGCAATTGCTAGTTCCACAAGCTTTGCTTGGGGAAACACTTTTGATGGTGCATGTACAGGTTAATGTAGGACACAAGGGGCCTGCAGAGTGTTCCTACGTCCCACTGCAGACGTGGATGTGCTAGGTCCATTCCCGGAGACAGAATGAGGAAACAAGTACATCTTGGTGGCCATGGACTATTTCACAAAATGGGCCGAGGTCTATGCTGTGCCTGATCAAAGCACTGTTACAATGGCGAGCTGCCTAGTGGAACATTTTTTCAGTCGGTTTGGAGCCCCGAAAGAGCTCCAAAGACATGGACAACACCACTGCATCCACAGAGTGATGGATTTATGGAGTATTTCAACCGCACTATGGGCACCCATGTGCATGCTGGGGTGAGGGGTGGGGTCACTCCGGAGACAGCGGTTTGGCTTTTTAACCCCAAGTGATGCAAAGGGAAATGCAGTTGCAAGTGATGTGGCGTACCAGATTAAAACGGGTCAACATGTTGTGGTGGTGCACCATGGCTGGTTGGCACCATTCGTTGCAGTGGCACCCAAGATCAGTCAGTCGTCAACGAGGTCATCCCAGAATGAGTTGACTTCATGGTGGTTGTGGGGCTGGTTGCTCGTTGTTGTTTCTAGGATGTCTCAGACTCTGTCACGCTTCTGGGTTCTCTTTCACCTACTGAGACGTAAAAGTGCCAGAGGACGCTGCTTATCTGCTGTGAGCTTTTTCCTGGAGTGCAGTGTTTCTGAAAAGAATTGCGTGCTGTGGTATTGATGTGACAACTGGCCCACATAGGTTGTCAGGACGTTTTATAAAATTCTGAAGCAGTGGGCATTGCTGTACTTTGCCCCACACAGCATGTGCAATTACTGCAGGTCAAATATCGCCATCGGTCATGTGTCGGTCATCACAGATATCTGATTAAATTGCCCAGGCCTACTATTTTTGGTAAATGCTGTGTGTGTGTTTGCAAAGTCCACAGAGTTTATGACACAGGTTGCTAACCTGTCTGTACCGGCACTGGCGTTGTTTATGACGCCAGTGTTTGCAGCCTTTCAAACTTTCCTTTTGTGCTAAGGCCAGGCTTGTCCGAACAGTCAAGGCTGACTCAAGGAGAGCAAGGAGGGAGCTCAGGGAAGATGTCATGGCGGTGGGGGACATTGGTTTCAATAAATACCATAAGTAACAAACTCCACTGTAATGGTCTACACACCAGGCGAGCCCGTAAGGTACCTTTACTTTAAAGGGTCATGTAAAGGCCTGTCTAAAGCTTGCTCATGATCACTTGGAGGACTCTGAGGCAGACTGGTTCAAGGTTCTCTGGTGTGATGAGACCAAGATCAAAGTCTTTTGTGCCAACCACACCCGCGGCGTTTGGCAAGAGCGTATGCCACTTCATATGACCCCAAAGAATACCAGGTCTTGATCAGGTCTTACACAAATCGATTAATAGCCTGCAAACAAGGGTTATTCCACAAAATTTTAAACCTAAGGATTGAAGTCTAAAATGTATTATAATTTAACTGAGCAACTTATACTTTGTTTGTAATATTTATGCACCTGTTAATAAATGCTAAACTTATTTGTAACTTGTTGAAGCTGCAATTTTTTATTCATAAGGTTGAATTTGGTAAGAGTGATAATGCAGTCCTGAAAGTGATCACCATGTTTTTACAATGTACCTTTGATCTTATTAAAACCATTTTCTTTAGCTGTAATGGATTACAAGTGAAACATACTATTGTAGAATGCAGCTTGAGTGATGGCTGCTTAGGAAAAACTACCCATTCATGTAAGAGGGCGGGTTTATAACTCCCTATAAAAAGGCACATCATAAATGGAAACATTCACTGCCTAGAAACGATTGTCTCGTTAGCCATCATCAACTGAGCTACATCTCTCCCAGATGGACGCTTTGCATCAGCAAAACATCACCATTCAATACTGCTTCCCTGACAACAACTTATCTTGCAGGAAGGAAATACGAGCAGGACCCATGAATATATTTCTGTATATTTTTCTGTCATGTGTATCTGTATGCACTGTATTTCTGAACCTGCTGGTGATCATCTCCATCTCTCACTTCAAGCAGCTCCACACTCCAACTAACCTGCTCATCCTCTCTCTGGCAGTAGCAGATCTTTTCGTGGGTCTGATGGTTATGCCTGTGAAAATAATGCGACTGATTGACTCTTGTTGGTATTTGGGAAAAATGGGATGCTGTATTGTTTCAGTAATCAATGGCCTTTTAATTTCAGCGTCTCTCTATAACCTGACTCTGATTGCAATTGATCGGTACATGGCGGTCAGTGATCCTCTGCTGTACTCCTCGAGAGTCACAGTGTGTAAAATGTCTGTGTTCATAATTCTAAGCTGGTCTTTTTGTCTTTTATATGAGATGATGTATTTTTACTTCAATGACAATCTTCTTCCATCTCAGAGCTCCTCCAGGTGCCATGGACAGTGTGCTGTGTTTGTTGTAAAATTTTCCTGGGTGATTATTAACCTTGTAGTATCCTTTGTAGCCCCTTGCTCTGTTATACTGATCCTGTATTCAATCATTTTTTATGTGGCGAGGCGTCAAGCTAAAGCTGTTAGAGCTGTAAAGAACTCTGCCTCACACAAACATGGAGCCAAAGTTCAAAGTTCTTCTGAAACCAAAGCAGCAAGAACGCTGGGGATCGTCATTTTTGTTTATCTTGCTTGCTGGATACCGTTTCATGTGAGTTCTCTGGCAGTTAAAAGTGTCACGTCTAAGTCAACATTGTGGTCTGTGTTTAGCTGGCTAATAACCATTAACTCCTCTGTGAATCCACTGATATATGCTATTTTCTATCCATGGTTCAGAGAATCGATTAAGCTTCTCATATCTTGTAGAATATTTAAATCCTCATCGTCAAGGTTTAATTTGTTTCCAGATCGTGTTTAACTTTATCTGACAAAACTAAGACAATGTACACCTATCATTTGTAGTTTATACTATGCTACACAATAGTGTATAAATGTATTTTTTTAATAAACACCTTGTCCTTCAGTCTGAGAATACTAAAAGCTATGTACTGAATTCCAAACAGCAGCTGCAGCAAAGATGATGTACCTGTAATGCAAATTGCCACTGGCAATGCAGGCCTACCAGACATGACAACAGATTCCCAGTCATAAGATATTTAGATAGATTTCCATTAGAAAAGTCATAACCCTAACCCTAACATACTGATACAGTTATTGTCATGGGTAGGTGTAGCTGGTGTGTTGTGTGCGTGCATGTGTGGCTTAGCTGCACCCTCTGCACTGTGTTACCACTGATAAACTGGAAAATATGTATATCATTGCTGTCCAAAGTAAAAAATAAATAGCAATTTTATAGGAGAGGGCAAACATACACCACAAACATTACATCATAAAAAAATTAATTAATAAATACAACATAAGTTAACTAGATAATAAATTATATATTAGGAATTATAAAATGAAATCTGTCAGAATGTATAGTTTTCATTCATATGAAAGAACATTTTTCCAAGGCAAATTTGTATTTTTAATCAATGTTAATCACCACACAATAGGTTAAAAGCTTAAGCAAAAAGAAAGAGTTCAACAAAATGTAATGCCATTTTACAAGTCCTGCATAGAAAGTGAGAATGATGTCACATCATGAATTCAAACTGAGAAAAAGAGAAGCAACCCTGGAAAGCCATGTTAATCTTATTCCCCAGTATACATATAGAAAGTAGGTATTATAAATACCTTCACAAAGTCTTATAATTGTTCGCTGTATTTCTCCATTACTGCTCCACTGTCATGGTAAAAAGGCGGTCCTAAAATTGGCCAGCCTGCTGTCAGCATAACCCCAACGAATCAATAAATGAACACGGCCACCCACTCGTTAAATCAGAGCAACCTAGTGAGCTATAGCACTATTCAGTAAGAGACCAGTGACTAAGCTAACACTCTTAAAACCCTCAGGAGATTGGCGATCAAGCTTAAACCCTTCAACAGCAGTCAGTGAGGAGTAATGAGGGAGAGTCAATGATAAAGGAACAGTCAGTAAAGGAGAGTGAGGGTCTTTAAGCCTACCTTCATTGAAATGTCAGCAAGTGTTTGGCAGATGTCTGCTGGACTCCCAACTCTTGGCCATAAATATTGCTGGCTGCTATCCCTTTCATAGTCTTACCCACCATCTTGACATGCTGCCTTCTCTTTTGCAGTCCTTGTCTTGGATCGATCCTCTTCTTTATCATTTTTTTTTGAGTTCCAAATAAGCGGGGCCTCTACTTCTGACACCAGTGTGGTTGTGGCATAGAGTAAGATGACATGTAGCCTTAGTAACTCTTTTTGATGGAAGTACACCAACACTGTACCACTAGAAATTAATGGATACAAAAATGCTTCCCATTTATCTTCTGCCAATAAATAAGTGAGACGTATTAAGAATTGGCCAATCCGAAAGAGTACTCAATAAACCAGGGCAGGTCAAAACCATAAGAGCCGATACTCATCTACATGGAGATGCCGAGAGGCAAAACCAGAGAAATCAGTCAATCAAACCAGTTCTTTATTGACCAGTTCATTAGGTGAGAAGCAAATTCCAAGAGTTGTAATAAAAACCCTGCCAAGGAGTCCGGGATGGCCAAGGCACAAGGGTGACCATGATGACCACCAACTATACTATCAGAGCTATCGTGGCGCCAGACAGGGATCCTATTTCACTCATTACCTGTATTAATTGCACATGTTTGAACTTAATACCTGTATAAAAGACACCTGTCCACACACTCAATCACACTCCAACCTCTCCACCATGGCCAAGACCAAAGAGCTGTCTAAGGACAGCAGGGACAAAATCGTAGACCTGCACAAGGCTGGGATCGGCTACAGGACAATAAGCAAGCACTGTTGGTGCAATTATTAGAAAATGGAAGAAACACAAGATAACTGTCAATCTTCCTCAGTCTGGAGCTCCATGCAAGATCTCACCTCGTGGGGTAAGGAAGATTCAGAGAAAGGTTAGGTATCAGCCCAGAACTACATGGGAGGACCTGGGCAATGGCCTGAAGAGAGCTGAGACCACAGTTTCAAAGATCACCGTAACACACTACGCCATCATGAATTGAAATCCTACAGGGCACGCAAGGTCCCCCTGCTCATGCCAGCACATGTCCAGGCCCATTTGAAGTTTGCCAATGACCATCTGGATGATCCAGAGGAGGCATGGGAGAAGGTCAACTGTGGTCAACTCCACTCGCCGTTGTTGGGAATTTATATAAATCTTACATATGGGCCTGCTGAGTGCTGCAGCTCAGGGGAAGATCAGGGCTTTGTGACCCCCGCATTTATGACAGGCAACCCTAGGCTCGAGAACAATACCCTACAATGTTATCTTTAGACCCCCTAGGCTCGAGAACCACTCCACCCAGAAGTTTACGACGTGGCCAGGTGGAGCCCAAAATGGCCCGAAGGCATAGGAAGGCGGGCCATAAAAGACATGCAAGCACAGTCATCTTTGAGACCAGGGCAGACCAGGGTGTGAGAACTCAGAGAAACGGCAGTACTGCAAGCCCTTTGAATATAAAGCTTAAACTCTGAACTGGTCTACCTACTTATTCGGCAAAAACGAACTTACAACATAGTGGAAGAAGAAGGATGAGTACAACCTCAAGAACACCGCCCAACCGTGAAGCATGGGGGTGGAAACATCATACTTTGGGGGTGCTTTTCTGCAAAGCGGACTGAATGACTGCACCGCATTGAAAGGAGGATGGATGTCATGTATCGCGTGATTTTGGACAAAAACCTCCTTCTCTCAGTAAGAGCATTGAAGATGGGTGTATGACAATTACCCAAAAACCACAGCCAGGGCAACTAAAGAGTGGCTTCGTAAGAAGCATTTTAGGGTCCTGAAGTGGCCTAGCCAGTCTCCAGACCTGAACCCTATAGAAAATCTAAGGAGGGAGCTGAAACTCAATGTTGCCCAGCGACAGCCCCGAAACCTGAAAGATTTGGAGAAGATCTGTATGGAGGAATGGGCCAAAGTCCCAGAAGTAAAAGCATAAGAGGGACTGAAAAGCCAAAAATCGAGACACAGGAAGCCAACAAGAACAAAATGAACAGTATCCAACTATCTAGGTTAGCAATATTTCACAAAAGAACAGAAAGAAACAAAGTGAAGTTACCATGTAACTTAGTTTTGGGAGCTGGACCATGCCCTAATTACCTCTACCTACCATATATACAACCTCATTCTCGCTCCATTCCTGTGCCGAACATCGCAAACGTTTCATCTCATACCCACCTGCTGTTTGCAGTTCACCATGGACATCGTCATTCAGGAATAAATAATGAACTTCCTCCAATCCCGCTTCTCTACTCACCGCTTTCTCAGCCTTCTTCACGGCCTCACTCTGCGGTTACAGCCCCGCTGCACCGACATCAGACGCTTAAAGCTCACCCAGATCCAGCCGCTCACCGGCCCCGCATTCGGACTCAAAGCACTCCTCCCTGGCCTCTCTCTCCCAAGCGGCGGACCTCTCCAATCCTTGGTCCAGGGTCTGCTGAATGCTGCCAGCCGACAGAACGCTGCCGCCCCGCTGCTGAGCTGCTGCCGGCCCGATGCTGAACTGCTGTCTGCCAGCTGTTGTGGCTCAGCTGCCTCTGTGTTTGCGCTGCTGTCGAGCTGCTGCTGTCGGCCTGCTGCTGCACTTCTGTTGGGCCGTTACCAATCTGTCACGCCGCTGAGGGCCCGTTCCTGTCAGGCCTCTGCCACGCTCCTGAAGGCCTTGCTACGCTGCTCTCGGCATGCTGCTACATGCCGAAAGGTCTCTCGCTCATGCTGTGCTAACTTCCATTGCTCATTTCCATCTCGGATCGGACCACAGGATTCCGGTATCCCGTTCTCCCGCTTCGTCTCCAAGAAAGCCCTCTTCTCGCTCCTCCAGGCTCTCCTCGCAGCGCTCCAGCCCCAGCTCATCCCACGGCATTCCTGCAAAGTGCCCACGCTTGGCCCTGGGCTACCCCGCAGCTGTGCTGTTCCACCCACACCTGCTGGACCCACCCACTGCTATCTTTGTCCATCGCACGTCATTCCTGCTGAGAGTCCACCCGCTGCCATTGCTGGTTTATCGCATGAGCCCATGCAACTTCATGCAACTAGATGGGTGGACAGTCATCATCTCAGGAAGAGTTAAAAGAGAAAATTAGTTTGGCTCAGGAGCACGATTGTAAAAAAAAAAAAAAAAAACAACCCCAACCAGTTTTAGGGGGGCACTGTTCACGCACAAGCACCAAGCCACATGGAACTCCAGCCTAAGCCGTCTGAGTTTGCCCCCCCACCCCTTTTTTGGCTCACAAAGCTTAATTACAAACAGGTGTGTGTAGTCAGAACTACACACCAGTCCTTGATAGGCCAATTTAGAGCATGTGTTTGTGACATCAGAAGCCACAAGGAGTTGTACTGTAATGGAGCAGTGGGTACAAAGGGAGAACTAGGACAGGAAAGAGGATCTTTTGAATTAAGGTAATAGACGTTTGTATCAACGACTGAGTTAAGAACTAAGAAACTAAACGTGACCCTAGTTTCTTAAAGGCTTATAGCAGACAGTAGTGCACCCCGATTTTTAGCTTCCAGTGCCTTTAAGGGCTTTGGTAAACTTTATGGTTTTAAGGGTGTCCCCACTGATACTAACAACTTCATCTGTAATGTTATCATCTATTATACACTACATTGCCAAAAGTATTCACTCATCTGCCTTCACACACAATTAAACTTGGGTGACATCCTATTCCTAATTCCTAGAGTTTAATATGATGTCGGCCCACCCTTTGCAGCCATGACAGCTTCCTCTGGGAATGTTTTCCACATGGTTTAGTAGTGCATTTATGGGAATTTTTGAGGTAATTTCATTCTAAGAATATTCTATCGGGTAGAGATCAGGACTGTGCAGGCCATTCAAGTTCTTCCACACCAAACTCATCCATGTCTTTATGGACCTTGTTCTGTGCAAACATGTTGGAATAGGAAGGGCCATCCACAAACTCTTCTCACAAAGTTAGGAGCATGAAACTGTCCAAAGTCTCTTGGTCTGCTGAAGCATTAAGAGTTCCTTTTACTGAAACTAAGGGGCCGAGCCAGGTCCTGAAAAACAACCCCATATGATAACCCCCCTCCACCAAACTTTACACTCGGCACAATGCAGTCAGACAAGTACCATTCTCCTGGCAACCAGCAAACCCAGACTCGTCCATCGGATTGCCAGATGGAGAAGTGTGACTTGTTACTCAAGAGAACACGTCTCCACTGCTCTAGAGTCCAGTGGCAGTGTGCTTTTCATAACTGCATCTCACGCTTTGCATTGCGCTTGGTGATCAAGCTGCTTGGCCATGCAAAATCATTCCATGAAGGCCACATAAAGTTTGTAGAAGCAGTCTGCATGTCTGGGTGCTTAGTTTTATACACCTATGGCCAGGGGAATGATAGGAACACCTGAATTAAATTATTTGGATGAGGGAGTGAATACGTTTGGTAATATAGTGTAATCTTTTCACCAGGAACATCTAGCTTAGTATGCCTAACTTTAGAAGCTCCTCATTTTCCAGTGAAAGTAGAGTAGAAGTTGCTGTAACTAACAAATTATGTAAATATAAAGAAACTAAACTCTCAACCATGCTCTAGATAACAGATACATTCACACTTGGCTGTTAATTGCTAGCTAACTGCAGTTTTGCCTGGGTTTTGTGGCACAGTAGCAGGTCAACCAATAACATTATATATATATATATATATATATATATATATATATATATATATATATATATATATATATATATATATATATATATATATTGAAAAGTTAAAGGGGGGCCGAATACTTTTGCAAGGCATTGTGTATATATATATATATATATATATATATATATATATATATATATATATATATATATATATATATATATATATATATATATATATACACAATGCCTTGCAAAAGTATTTGGCAACAAGTGGGACACAATCAGCAACAAGTGGGACACAAACGTGAAGCCAAACGAAATTTGTTGGATATTTTAAACTTTTTTAGAAATAAAAACTGAAAAGTTGGGCGTGCAAAATTTTTTGGCCCCCTTGCGTTAATACTTTGTAGCGCCACCTTTTGCTGCGATTACAGCTGCAGGTCATTCGCGGTATGTCTCTATCAGTTTTGCATCGAGAGACTGAAATTTTTGCCCATTCTTCCTTGCAAAACAGCTGGAGCTCAGTGAGATTGGATGGAGAGCGTTTGTGAACAGAAGTTTTCAGCTCTTTCCACAGTTTCTTGATTGGATTCAGGTCTGGATATTCTAACACCTGGATACGTTTATTTGTGAACCATTGCATTGTAGATTCTGCTTTATGTTTTGGATGATTGTCTTGTTGGAAGGTAAATCTCCGTCCCAGTCTCAGGTCTTCTGCAGACTCCAACAGGTTTTTTTCCAGAGTGGTCTTGTATTTGTCTTCATCCATCTTCCAATCAATTTTAACCATCTTCCCGGTCCCTGCTGAAGAAAAGCAGCCCCAGAGCATGATGCTGCCACCACCATGTTTGACAGTGGGGATGGTGTGTTCAGGGTGATGAGCTGTGTGTGCTTTTACGCCAAACATAACGTTTTGCATTGTGGCCAAAAAGTTTAATTTTGGTTTCATCTGACCAGAGCACCACATGTTTGATGTGTCTCCCAGGTGGCTTGTGGCAAACTTCTCCCACCTCAGCTGTAAATCTCTGCAGTTCATCCAGAGTGATCATGGGCCTCTTGGCTGCATCTCTGATCAGTCTTCTCCTTGTTTGAGCTGAAGGTTTAGAGGGACAGCTGGGTCTTGGTAGATTTGCATTGGTCTCATACTCCCATACTTCCATTGCACAGTGCTCCTTGGGAAATCTTTTTGTATCCAATTCCAGCTTTAAACTTCTCCACAACAGTATCTTGGACCTGCCTGGTGTATTCCTTGGTCTTCATGATGCTCTCTGCGCTTTAAACTGAACTCTGAGATGATCACAGAGCAGGTGCGGAGACTTGATTCCACACAGATGGATTCTATTTATCATAATCAGTCATTTAGGTCAACATTGGATCATTCAGAGATCCTCAATGAACTTCTGGAGTGAGTTTGCTGCACTGAAAGTAAACGGGCCAAATAATATTGCACGCCTCACTTTTCAGTTTCATATTCATATAGCTTGCTTTTTACAGGTGTTAATATAGATTCAAATGTTCTACTTTAGGTAGAAGTATTTTGTAAATACCACATTTGTTTACACATTACACTTTTTATGCATCTATGTGTTCTATGACTATTTTTTAAACCTAGAACCTTTACAGCTCTTAACTGGTCACTAGAAGTATTCCCAGCAAATTAGGTCCTTACTCTAAATATGCACCCCCCCCCCCCCCACACACACACACACACACAAACTAATACACATGTTGACCCTCACAGTAATTAATGATGCAATACTGCATTTCAGAGTGACTAATGTTAAAAATAAACTGGCCATTCATGTGTCAGTGGGAGGATTTATGCATATGTATAAAGAGTCACTGCAACAAAGCCCCCCAGCTTTAGGATCTGTTTCAACTGTGCAGTGTCTCAGATAGATAAAAAAAATCTTTGACAGAACATGACAGTTCAATATTGCTTTCCTGACAACAATGCTTCTTGCATAAGAGTGGTCCGAACAGGTCCTGCTCATGTATTCCTGTTTGTTTTTCTCTCATGTGTATCTGTATGCACTGTGTTTCTCAATCTGCTGGTGATCATCTCCATCTCTCACTTCAAGCAGCTCCACACTCCAACCAACCTGCTTATTCTCTCTCTGGCTGTGGCAGATCTTCTCGTGGGACTGGTGGTTATGCCAGGGTATACACTGAAGTTGATAGACTCCTGTTGGTATCTTGGAAAAAGTGCATGCACCTTTAATACAACAATCAATGGCCTTTCAATGGCAGGATCTCTCTGTAGCCTGGTTTCCATTGCAGTTGATCGGTATATTGCAGTCAGTGACCCTCTGAAGTACTCCAGTAGAATCACTGTGTGTAAAATGTCTCTAGTAATAGTTTTGGGCTGGTCTGTTTGCATTATGTATTTCATGATTTTTTTTTACTTTAATAATGCCCTTCTTCCATCTCAGATTTCCACTAGATGTTATGGGGAGTGTGTAGTGTTTATAAGATATTCCTGGGTGGTTGTTGACCTGGTATTGTTTTTTCTAGCCCCTTGCTCTGTTATAATGGTCTTGTATTCAATCATTTTTAAGGTGGCAAGAGGGCAAGCTAAAGCTGTTAGAGCTGGTAAAAATGTAACCTCACACAGCATTTCAAGCTCCTCTGAAACCAAAGCAGCAAAAACACTAGGAATTGTTATTTTTACTTATCTTGCTTGCTGGATCCCTTATTATATGAGTTCTCTGTCAGTTGAAAGTGTCACATCCATGTCGATGGTATGGACTGTGTTTGGTTGGCTAATATGCATTAACTCCTCTGTGAATCCACTGATTTATGCCATTTTCTACCCCTGGTTTAGAGAATCTGCCAAGTATATAGTATCATGTAGAATATTCGAATCCTCATCTTCAAGGCTTACTTTGCATGCTGTGCATTTCTAACTTTAACACTGCTGAAAACAGTTCACACTTCCTATCCGTATTTAGGACAGATTCTTAGACAAATTCTATTTGCTCGTACTTTTAGACAACATATACACTGTGAGCCTTTTAATGTCTTTGTAATTTCAAGGCATTGCATTTTCACTATAGTTCAGTGTTTATAGTTATGTGATGTGGTTATTATATATCTGATATGCTTATGTAGAACTTTATTTAGTGCTGCTTAAATCATCCTGGCCTATTATTGTTCACTGTTAATCTTAAATGACTAAATATAAACATGTAAATGCTAGCTTTACCTTCTATATTAATTACATATTACACCAAAACCTTAAAAATCAATCAAAAATGGATAAGCCATGACTTTTTCTTTTACTCCTATTAAAAGAATGGCTCAGGTGAGATCCAATAATATTCAGATAATTCAGCAGTAACAAATTTCGTACTGAATTCAATTATTTTTTACCAAATCTCAGAGAACAAATGCAGGAAATACAAACAACCATAAATCCAGCAAAACAGATAATGCCCACACACAATAAATATTAGAAGGTCCTTGTAGGCCTAAGTTCATGCTTCACTAAATATATATAATAGTGTGCACCAAAATAGTCTTTTTTAAGGTTCACCATAATAAAAAAAAGTCTATTTCTGTTTTTAGTATTGCTGTGCTGGGCATATCTTTCTGTCTGATAAAGTGCCTGTTTAATATAAAAGGCCATTTACCTATGCAATGTCTTCTTTTGTGTCAAAAGTTGCAAAAACTTATTTCAGGGAGACCACCCCCCCCCCCCCAAGAAAAAACAAACAAACAAAAAAAAACATGATCCTTTCCTTCCTAATAAATTCCATATTCCATCGAAACTTTAAACAAGTCCAAGGAGTTTTCTCTTTTCATGTTGGCCATCAGCGCACACTTGGCAACTAGCTAAGTTAGAAAGACAATATGTATATTTGTCATATGAACTCACTTAAACATGTCATTTACAATAATTTAGCAATGCTGAAATCACTGTGGCAAGCAGTACAGCGGGCGAGACTTTCATTGCCCGCCCACACCAAAAACTGATTGGCTGACTGACAGACTCTTTGCAGAGAACACACCAACCAGAACCCTCCCTGTTTTACATGCGCTTCATGAACATGCTCATGAGGGAAGTGCGTTTGCACAAGTTAGGCTACTACAGCAAGTACAGCCTTTCTCTCCCTCTCCCTCTCTTTCCCAAATGTGATAAAAAAAACTATTAGCGTATGTCAGGATGCCCTGAGCCAGAAAGGGTATGGACCCACTGGAGCACCTATTGTCTAAGGGAGCGGGGTACATACAACCGGCTGGACGGGCAACCTGGGGGAGAAGTCTCCGCATGATGTGGTCCTCTATTTCCCATCGAATCGGCGCCAGGATGCGGGAGGAATGGATAATAGGTTCCTCTTTAACAGGAGGGGTCTTAGGGTCATGTATGCAGGAGAGTGCGTGAACCGGGTTTGTATGTGAAATGGGAAAAGAAAAGTGCCCAAAATTTTTGTGATCGGTTAAAATAAGAAAAGTCAGTGGAGGCCAACGCCTCCACTCCTCCAGCGCCGACCTCACGGCAAACAGCTGTCTATCTACCACGTCATAATTACGCTCAGCGGGGCTCAGCTCCCTGGAAAAGAAAGCACAGTGGAACAGTGTTTCCGGTGAACCATGTCTTTGTGACAAGACAGCCCTGACCCCAGTGCTGGATGCATCAACCTCCACCATGAAAGGTTTCATGATATGTGGGATCCTGGCTGAGGTGAAGCGAGTCCACGAATGTGTCCTCCACCGTTTGGTTTTAAGCTTGCCCTTTAACAGGTCCGTGAGCGGAGCGACCACTGCACTGTAATTATGGTGGGAAGAGGCCACTCAGTAACAGCCCTCCACGCTGTCGACATACCCCCAAAAAAAGAGATCCGGGACTGGTGGAATTAGCATATTCTTGAGCTTAACAAACAGCTCATGTGCTTACAAGCGTTTGAGGACCCTCTGAACATGCATCACATGCTCTTCCGGATTCCTTGAGTAGATGAATATGTCATCAATATACACAATCACCCATCGATCGAGCATGTCACTCAACACCTCATTAATGAATGACTGAAACATGGAAGGGGCGCCATATGACATTACTAAGTACTCGTAGTGCCCTCTAGTGGTCTGTGTTTGTCAGTCTTCCACTCGTCACCTTTCCTAATACGGATGAGGTTGTAGGCACTACGGAGGTCCAACTTAGTGAGGACAGTGGCCTGGCGTAGCTGTTTTAAGGCAAATAGAACAAGAGGAAGTGGGTAGGAGTACTTCAACATGATTTTACTTAGCCCCTGGTAGTCGATGCATGTAGAGACTGCCATCTTTCTTTTTCACAAAGAAGAACACTGCAGTCATGGGGTACCCCCACTGCCCAGGAAAATTTTGGGTTATGGAGAGCTGTGGGTTATGGAGAGCTGCAGGATGTTAAGGGGCTGGACTGGGAGACGGTTGTTTTCTATGAACTGTCTATCAATAAAATTCCCGGCTGCTCCCGAGTCAACCAGCGCAGCAACAACACTAGAGGTGCGGGTCCGGACTAAAGGGGGGGCCAGACTGGGGCGCTGTTGTTTTACTTCCAGGGTAAGCCGGAAGCGACCCAACTCCATAGGCTCTGCATTAGCCGTCATGCTAACCAGTGGCGTGGGAACTGGGGTGGTTTTACCTGTGTATCGACAGGTCTGGAGAAGGTTGTCAAGAATGATGGACAGCTTCTCGGACTTAATGGCTTCAGAAAGGCCTTTTTGATACACCGTAGAAGTGCGGGCTCATTCCATCCACGCTCTGCAGCTGTTCCCCCGGATCCATCCCCGTGGCAGCATGGTTTAAAACCTCCCAGAACTTTCTTTCGAACACTGAGTATGACTGGAGCTTGGGCGACTCACTGACCCATAGCATTGTGGACCATCTCAGCGCCTTCCCTGTTAGCAGTGATAGCATGAAAGCTACTTTGCTGCTCTTGAGGGGAAAGGAGGAGAGTGACCGGTTAATTTAAAGGGAGCATTGCATGAGAAACCCTTGACACAGTTCAGGAGATCTGTCATACTTATCCGGGGTGGCCAACGGGATGACTTCGGCGGAAACCTGGTGTATGACAGGTGAAACGTCTGGATTCACGGGGCGGAGGGGCCGACCGCAACACCTGGATGGAGCGGAGTAGCTCAGTCGTGACGTAGTTGAGCTTCTGGAGATACTGCTTATGGTTGACCAGCATCTGTCCTTGCGCCATTACGGGGGGCTGAATAGTCTGCTAAATCATCTTCAGGCGTGGTATTCTGTAACAAATCATTAGATTTAGGCAAGTTATTTCGATCCATATGCAAGACTTTATTAACACAACAGGGAAGAAAATGTAAAACAAGGTGAAGAACAAGGAAGCCAGGCGAGGAAGTTTCAAGAAAACCTGGTGGGCTGGAGCTCGGGGCAGCCTTATGAGGCGACTGATGGAGCAGGTGGATTAGATAGTATCGGTGCAGCCACTGATGGAAACCACAGAGCCCAGGTGACTCCAGGTGCTGATTGTAGCAAGTCAGAGACGGGTTGGTTGTTTACTGCAGGTTTATTAAAGCACAATAATACAAATAAAACACAATCCAAAAAATCAATAAGAGGGACAGAAGAGACAGGTCATAAGCCAGGGAGGGTCAAAACACAATAGATGGCAAAAAGATCCAAAAGGGAATATCCAAAAATCTGAGTCAAGAACAGGCGAAACAACCAACAGACGAAACAACGGATATAGAGAATGCTCAGAATATCAGAAAGTACTGACAATGCTTCGCGAGGACTGGGAGGGGGGGGGGGTGGGGGGGGTATATATGCTTGAGGTGATTAGGGCAATAGACGACAGGTTTGTGAGCTGGCTGTGTCAAGGGCGATGTTAGTATTCAGGGGATGTGGACCTCTGGTGGTTAGATCTGGCATTGCATGTGACACTGATCTCCTGTCTCCTCCAGATAGAGCGCAAGAACACAGTTCAATTATTCGCTAAGTTCATAGTCAAATGAGGTCCGGGAGTAAGTGCTTAAAATCTGATTATTTTGTGAGGCAAGAGATGTCCGATTAGTTAATGGGCAGGGAAAAAAAATTCAGATCAGTTTGCGAGGTGCAGGAAGAAATGTCTGATTAGTCTGTGAGGTAGAGAAGAGATGTATGGTTAGATTTTGAAACAGGTGAAGAAATGCATGATTTTTTTGTGAGGCAGAGAAAAACAAGGATGATAAGTTTTGAGGCAGGGGACAGGATGTCTGATTAGTTCAACAGACAGGGGAAGCAATGTCTATGATTAAATAATCTCTGTGGACAGGAGGATGTTCAGAAGGGGCCAGTGGCATCCAGGTAAATATTGCTTAAGTCCTTCTGAGTTTCTGTTCACACTCATTTATCTTTCCACTGTTGCATACTTTAGTGCCAGGCCACCGGAAAGAGTTTTACTCTACAAAGGAGCCACAACCCAGCACTATCCAGCACTCTATCCAATTCCCTGGCTGCAAAAACCAAGATGCATAGTCTATACACACGATGACAACATATTATAGATATAAAACTAGAAATTTTAATTATATTAACAGCTCCAGCAAAGAAAAGAGATAGAGCACTCTTTGTTGACCTAACAAAAACTAATGTACCTCTCATGCAAACTGCCATTACCATTGTGGATCCATAAGAGAGGTGTAGGACAGACATTTGGTTTCTAGAGGTTTCTAGAGACATTTTAACAAGTAAAGGTCAAATCGAGACAGATCAAGTCACACCAGACCAGATCAGCAGGGTCAATGCCCAGTAGCTCCGCCAGACCACAGGGCGAATGGTACTCAAATATTTGGGACAATTCACTTTAATTCAACCATCCAATGAACTAATAGCCATCAAACGTGTACAAGAGACTGAATGAATATAATTCACAGAACACAGTTCTCTACTAGTTGCTCCCACTAGAATTCGCCCCACTAGTGCCAAACATTGGTGGCATTTACCCTGCTTTTGCCTGCCACATAGATTTTATCCAGTAACAGAGTAAATGACATCCGATGTTGGACTTACTCTATTTACGAAGCAGTTATTTAATCCTAAGAAAAAACACAACCGAAGAAAACTGCCATTGCTTGTGTTTAGTGGGCTTTAGGACGATGTACTGATCCTTCTTTAGAGCACTTGCCAAAGCTAAGCCCGACCGAACGACCAAATGCTCTGCCATTCCTGTGCCACGATATACATATATTCATTTGAGGGAAGATCGCATTTGCTGCGAGAGACAGTAACTACAATGTTTTTTTAATATACCTGTGATCCAATCACTACATTTTCTGTAGCTGTAATGTATTCCAAGTTAAATGTAATGTTGAAGAACACATCTTGAGTGACGGCTGCTGAGGAAAAAGTAACCATTCATATGTCAGTGGGAGGGTTTATAACTCCCTATAAAAAGGCACTTCAAAAATGGAAATGTGCATCACCCAGAATGAATGGTTCCATCTCTCCCAGATGGCCTTGGTTAAGCATCAGCAAAACATCACCATTCAATACTGCTTCCCTGACAACAACTTATCTTGCAGGAAGGAAATACGAGCAGGACCCATAAATATATTTCTGTATATTTTTCTGTCGTGTGTATCTGTGAGCACTGTTTTTCTTAATCTGTTGGTGATCATTTCCATCTCTCACTTCAAGCAGCTCCACACTCCAACTAACCTGCTCATCCTCTCTCTAGCTGTGTCAGATCTTCTCGTGGGACTGATTCTTATGCCTGTGAATATAATGCGACTGATTGATTCTTGTTGGTATTTGGGAAAACTGGGATGCTGTATTGTTTCTGTGATCACCGGCCTATTAGCTGCAGCGTCTCTCTATAACCTGACTCTGATTGCAGTTGACCGGTACATGGCGGTCAGTGATCCTCTGCTGTACTCCACGAGAATCACAGTGTGTAAAATGTCTGTGCTGATAATTCTAAGCTGGTCTTTTTGTCTAGTCTTTGTTATCATGTATTTTTACTTCAACAACAATCTTCTTCCATCTCAGAGCTCCTCCAGGTGCCATGGCGAGTGTGTAGTGTTAGTAAAATTTTCCTGGGTGATTATTGACCTTGTACTATTCTTTGCAGCCCCTTGCTCTGTTATACTGATCCTGTATTCAATCATTTTTTACGTGGCGAGACGTCAAGCTAAAGCTGTTAGAGCTGTAAAGAACGCTGCCTCACACAAACATAGAGCCAAAGTTCAAAGTTCTTCTGAAACAAAAGCAGCGAAAACGTTGGGGATCGTCATTTTTGTTTATCTTGCTTGCTGGATACCGTTTCATGTGAGTTCTCTGGCAGCTACAAGTGTCACATCAGAGGCAACATTGTGGACTGTGTTTAGCTGGTTAATAACTATTAACTCCTCTGTGAATCCACTGATATATGCTATTTTCTATCCATGGTTCAGAGAATCGATTAAGCTTCTCATATCTTGTAGAATATTTAAATCTTCATCTTCAAGCTTTAATTTGTTTCCAGTACATTTTTAATTTAAGCTGACAATGCCAATGCAACTTACATCTGTCATTTATAGCTTATGCTGTACTACACAACAGTGTAGAAATGTATTTTTATATGTATTTTAATAAGAGAATACTGGAAGTCGTGTCCTGAATATGAAATAGCAGCTACAGCAAAGAAAAGAGACAGGGCCCCCTTTATCTACCAATAACTGATGTACCAGTAATGCACTAGAAAGGTCATATCAAGTTTAATTATCAACACTCTGATACAGTTATTGTCATGGGTAGGTGTAAACTGTGTGTTCTGTGCATGCATGTGTGGCTCAGCCGCACCCTCTCTACATTGTATTAGCAGTAAAGAACTGCAATATATTTAGAAATATACACCTGTTGACCCTCCCAGTAAATAATGATGCAGTACGGCATTTCAGATGATGTTAAGAACAAACTGGTCATTCAGGTGTGACCTGTTTTATTTAATCTATATAAATATCTGAGAGGTTTAATGCTGATTGCTGGAAAAGACAAGATAAGACAAGTAGCAAGGTCTGACATTTAACAGCATAGATCAGGGGTGCATAAGAGGGGATTGGAGAATCAGTGTCCAGCACAGTTTGGTAGTTTCCCTTCCAAAAACCTGGCAATAGAGGAGTTAAAGCAGGCGTGTGGGTACAGGTGAATAACCAAACACTGCAGGACACTGGCTCTCCAGGACCAGAGGAGGGAGGACGCAGTGAGGAAGAGGGAAAAAAACATCAACACACTGTAAAAAATTAATTGTTGACATTTGACATTTGCTTTGACTCAGTTAAGTTGTAAAGTAAACTGAACTAAATTAAGTTTTGTTCACACAACAACCTGGGAATTTACTCAACTAACTAAGTAGACTCACAGAAATGAATTTTGTTAACTTAAATCAAATTGGCACAACTTATGTTTTTTCAATTTTCACAACAATTCATATTAACATGATATGGCAAGTTTTTCCAACATACCTAACTAAGTTGCATTTGTCTAATTTAAGGAACAGTTCATATAATAGTAACAGTTCAAATCAGCCTACTGAGAAATTACTCTGAAACGAGAAATACATTTTGGTTTGGTAAGATCCAAAACCTTTTTTATTAACAATTCACAAAGTTTCCATTGGTTTGCTTGAGCAGAAATATGACAGTTGGCAATTTACAATATTTCCATTAGTTGGCTGAAGCAGAAACATCATTAGCTGGGGGCAAGGGCCTCACACTGTTAACACTTCAAGGAGCCAGTGATTCTGTAAAGAAAGCATAGAAAAAAATACTGAAACAAAACTTCAAACACTTGTTTTAATGCATCCAATTGATAGTTCAAATGCAAATTCCTGTAAATCATTAAAACATCTAATATCACTGCTGACAGGATTAGTGATTATTGTAGACTGTTATTCAAGTTTGCCTAATATACAATACTTTATATTATAATTAGACTCATTTAAATGATCTACACCTTAAACGGAAGGCCCTGGAATACATTTTGGCTTGGGAATAATATAACATATTAAAACTCAAACACCTTGTGGTATGGCTGATTGCCCAATGTGGTACAATATCAATATGGATGTTTACTTATTAAGATTAGTCCATTGCTGGTGAAAGATCTCATTTGCTCATTTGCACGGAGCCCGTGATTGTAGGGGGAGTGGAACCAGGTAGGGCGTGTAGAGCTTTCCGGGGGAGGATAAAAGTGGAGCACACCTAGGTGAGCTCACTTCCACTTTGGCCACACAAAAAGATGGCGGGAATGTTTGTTTTCTGTTGCTGCTGGAACAACTGGGTCCGTGCACGTGTGCCGGCGGGAGTAGCCAACCAGGTGAGAGCCGGAGAAGCACGTGTAGCTGCCTTAACGGTAGATTGCTGGGTTACTACTGTTTACACTGGTTAACAGCTGTTTTAAAGCATGGCTAGTTCAACAAGATCTGTTTTTAACCATTGATAAATTTATTGGGCTGTTTCCATGTAGGCTATTGGATATTGGCATTGGCAGTGATTTACTCGGTGCTGAGTTAACGCTGTTTGCATATCTATCAGCTACGGAGCAATCATATTGCGATCGTGCTGAAGTCAGCCGTGCCTTTTACCTGGAGTGGGACCGCAGCCGGTGCTTGCGGGCCACTGTTTTTCCTTCCACTGGTTTTATTTGATTGTTTGCCATTGTGGAGCTGACAACTATATTGTGTCTAGCTAATTACATATGAGCCACCTATTGTGCTTTTTATGTAGTAGCGTTTGATATTAACAATATAGGATTGTGGTGAGGGCTTTGGCTGTTTGTAGACTATTGTAATAGCATATCACAGGTTGTGGCACCTTTTTAAAGGTGTTCTTGGTGTTTATTTCTTTCTTTGTTTTGTGGTCAAGAGGTGGGCTACCCTAGTGCGCTGGTTGTGTTTTTTTGGTTATGTAGCATTGCGGTTGGTGACTTTAATTGTGTGTCTTTAATTTGTGGGTTGGTAGTATATAGGTTAGAGGAGCGCTGTGGGTTTGTGCACTTCCTTGGCCACACCTTTTCACCTGTGCTATGCTAAGTAGTCCTTGTATAATAGCCTATAGCTGTTAAATATCACAGAACCTGACTAGTTCTGTGATATTTAACCCATTTTAAATAGAATAATTGTGTGAATTAAATCTGATATTTTTAAGTAATATCCTGATTGGTGCATGTGTGTTATTGGCTGGCTCTTACACTCTTTAAATTGAGTGGCCTGTGAAGGGGCCCCCTTCCCCATAATATAGGGGTGGCGTAGTCAATGTTTCCGTCATTTTGTGGGGGTGCATAAGTACTGAATTTTGGGTATTCACTGAACAAATACTGCCCTTAATATCAGTGAAACCTTGCTACAACCTCATTCCATCATATCCTATTGATTGCAATTATATGTCTCTTATGCTGCATCAATTAACATCAAATAAGAGGCTCATTCAGCAAAGCAGAACATTTGTTTGTATTTTACAAAAACACTGCAACTTGAGAAACGGAGATGGGAGGTGTTCGCAGTCATGCCAAAACCATAACCCAAGAATCTTGCCACACAGCTACTAATACAGAGACTTTTTACAAGCACTGATTACTCTAAATGCCCTTTTATTTAGCTTAGCTCTGGAGGAAAACACTACACAACCTCACTGAGCTTCCTTGCAAACTATCCACACTGAGATGGACATTTATTTACTTTATTCACTAGCTAGCCCGATAGCTAACTCAGCTGTTCTCATTAACAGTCGCATTCAAGACAGTACAAAACAGTACACAGACGTGAACTGTGAAAAACCAGCGAGCTAACCTAGCCACATGTAAACACCGGGCCAGCAAGCTAGCTGGTTATATAATCATTAAAGGCATCGACTGATATCACTGTTACCTTCTAGCTAGCTAAATAGAGCAGCTTTTATGTGTAACCTTAACCTGCTAGCTAGTTTTTTTAGCTACAAGCCAAATGTGCCATTCACCATTTTAATCTTTTACGAGGCTATATATGTTAGCAAACTCTAACATGCAGTTGGGATGACCCAATGTGGGCTTTTATTTAAACAACAACTATATTATGCCTGTCTGGCCAAAAGCCGTCAGTTAGCAAGACAGCTAACACTAGTTACCCCTAGCTTGCTCAAAGTCTAGTGCAAACTAGATAATGTCACTGTTAAAATTATGTTTGTGGGCAGTCAACCTTATTTGAATGGAAAGGTTTTGATTCCAGTCACTTGCTTACCTCAGAAAGATATATTCTGTGTAGCAGCTGCAGAATACGGCGCATTCCAAGATGGCTCTTCTCATCTCGAGTCCGAACATGAACAAGTGCTGACGCCAGACGCTCGGTGCATGGGTAGTATAGGAAAATCTGTCTGGAAAGCCTTTTTTTCGTTAGTCAAACAAGAGATTTTAAGTTTTAATGTTCACATTTGAGTTGAAGTTTGTAAAACTCATTATATTTCATTGTAATGGACAGTTAGTTCAATTAACATGATAATAGCATTCCATCTAACTAAAACACAAAATCACTGGGACAAAAAACCTGGACAGGACTCATGACCGGGAACAGGACAGGGAACGAGACGAGACAGGATGGGAGTCATGGCAGGGGGCAAAACACAGACAGGGACCTGGACACAACGGGGACAGGAATCACCCAGGGAACAGTACGGGGCGGGGACAGTCTTTGGTGGTGCTCGCTGTCATCATGTTTGGCAGGACAGTGGCACTCTCGGGGGCTGCGGCGGGAGAGGATGCTGTGGTGGGCCTCTTGCCAGTGGAGGACGCTGGCTCGGCCTTAATGGTGGCAGCAGTGGGAGAGGACGCTGGGTCGGCCCTCTCGGTGGCAGCGGCGGAGGCGGCCCTCTCAGCGGCCCTCTCAGCAGCAGGACAGGCTGTGGCCCTCTCAGCGAGCGAGGATGCTGGGGCCGCCCCTCACGGCGTTAACGCCGGAGCCTGCCATGTCGGCCGTCTCGGCTGCAGCGCCAGTCCTGTTAGCAGCTGAGGCCGCCGTGTTGGCCCTCTCGGCTGTAGCACAGGAGGGCGCTGGGTTGGCCCTCTCGGCGGCAGGTTCTGGAGAGGATGCTGTGGGCCATGCTCAAGCTCAAGAAGCCAAATCTTGCCTTGGAAAAGAAAAAAGTGGAGTGCAGCACTGGGTGGAACCAGTAGGTAGAACACCAGGAGAGGAGTGTGCTGTCAGGTCGAGGGCGCCATGTCTTTTCTAGAGTGAAGCCACTCTTGCTGTTGAAGCTGAACATGCAGCTATAGTGCTGGTAGCTAGATCCTTGAAGGTCATAGCCCAGCAGACGAGCATCTCCTCCATTGGCAGTGACATGCAACATACAGAAGCATGCCAAGGCATGCAAGGATGTTTATGCAATGTTCAATTGCTCATGCAATGCTGCACTGGATGAGTTTCAGATTGCCATCTGTAAACTGCTACCTGTATGCACTCTCAGTAATAGTGGACCACTGCTACGTTAAGAGGATACTGCCTAAGCATTGTTAACATGTATCCTGCTCAACTAAGAGTAAAGGAACCCATGATCCCTTCTGTATCTCATTTTATTCATAAAGACCAATACCACCTACATCCCAGACCTATTTCCATTCATTCTTGCACTGCTCTGACACGCAAAATACCTAAATTCTGTTTACTGACTACAGCTCTGCATTTAAGACCGTTGGCCCTTCTGAACTGGTGTTAGATTGGATTTGTGCAGCTCCATCTTCAGTTCCAGATTGGACTTGCTGACCAACAGACTAAAGAAAGGGTGCACTGGAAATGTGCACTCAGCCAGCCTAGGTATTTTCCCCATCACCCTGCTTTATGTATGCAGGAGCATGCTGCTGTAGTGAACTCATTGTACATTTGAATTCCCTATATTCTGAAAGCATATTACAGTAAATACATCTTGTAACTCTGCAATTCACAAGCCAGGCCAGTGATTACAAATTCCAAAAGGCCAAGAACCACCCTACAGGCTATCACTGTAAACACAATCACCAACCGTGACGTGTTGTAAGCTGAACACTACTGTAATTTATGATGCAACACTGAGTGACTGGTGTAAGAAACGAACTAGCCATTCATATGTCAGTGGGAGGATTCATGCTTTTGTATAAAGAGACATGGCCCAAAGCCACATTTGCTCAGCTGGATGGATTTCAGCTAGTAAGCTTGTTCCAGATGGCTAACATCACAGTTCAATACTGCTTTCCTGACAACAACTCATCTTGCAGGACCGAGGTCCAAACAGACCCTGCTTATGTATTTCTGTTCATTGTTCTCTCATGTGTATCTGTGTGCACTGTGTTTCTGAACCTGCTGGTGATCATCTCCATCTCTCACTTCAAGCAGCTCCACACTCCAACCAACCTGCTCATCCTCTCTCTGTCTGTGGCGGATCTTCTCGTGGGACTGTTTGGTATGCCTGTGAAAATAATGGGGCTTATTGACTCTTGTTGGTATCTGGGAGAAGTGGCATGCATCGTTTTTGACTTACTCATAGGCCTGTCAATGTTTGGTTCCCTCTGGAGTATAATATTCATTTCAGTTGATCGATATATTGCTATCATTTACCCTCTTCTGTACTCCAACAGAATCACAGTTCCTAAAATGTCTCTGATTTTAATGCTTGGCTGGTCCTTCTGCCTATTGTATCTTCTAACGTATTTTTACTTTAATGAACATCTTCTTCCATCTCAGATCTCCACTAGATGTTATGGAGAGTGTGTAGTGGTTGTTAAATTTTCCTGGGTGATCATTGACCTTGTGCTTTTTTTTCTAGCCCCTTGTTCTGTTATACTGGTCTTGTATACAATGATTTTCAATGTGGCGAGACATCAGGCTAAAGCTGTTAGAGCTGTGATGAATGTAATCTCACAAAAAGTTTCAAGCTCTTCTGAAAGCAAAGCAGCAAAAACACTGGGAATAGTTATATTTGTTTATCTTGCTTGCTGGATCCCTTATTATGTGAGTTCTCTGTCAGTTGGAAATGTCACATCTTTGACAAAGATGTGGACTGTGTTTGGCTGGCTAATATATATTAACTCCTCAGTAAATCCACTGATTTATGCCATATTCTACCCTTGGTTTAGAGATTCAACTAGGAATATTATATCGTGCAGAATATTGAAATCCTCATCTTCAAGGTTTAATTTGCGATTTTAAATTCACATTTGATTCAGCTGATGAAATAGAAAACACTTTTTATAATCGTTACCCAAATTTAATATAGAATTATACTGAAAAACAAAAATGTAATCTTTGCAGGCTTTATGCTTTGTGCTTTTAGACTGCATTAGAACCATTGTATGTGATAATATAAAACTTTATAGAATGAATGATGATAGAGAAAAGGTTGAGATGTTAAGGAAACTGAGGGCAATAGAGTCCCCTGTTTAAAATCACTTCTTTTAATGTGTTTGTCATTTCCAAACATTCCATTTTCTTATTAGAGTTAAGTGTAATGGACGGTATGGTTATTGAATGTAATGTGCTCATATGCAATTTTATTCTTTATTATTCTTCATTAATTCTTTCTCATTAATGCTTTTTGTAAATCGTAAAGTCCCATGTATAAATATTAGAAAATAACCAAATCAACAATATATTAACTGGTTGTGCTTTCGCTTATTCCACTTTAAGAGTACCTACAGTCATATTCATTGGGCTTTATTTACCAACCACTCATAAAAAGAAATTTGTTGTTTAACCTGTATATGCAGTTTTCATGAAGATTCTGACATTGAGCACAAAGGTGCAATTTAAGATGTTATCTGGTAGGCATAAACTTGTTTAATGTACAATTAAACTCATTTAAGAAACAAACTAGGAAGATATCAGTGCTCAGTGTTATCCAGATTATTCAGTTGCATTAAAAGTTACATTAAAGCTTGTTCTGGAGTATAATCTTCACAGAACCTCCACATATTATTATGATTCTTGGATTGGATGTAAAAAAAGGATCACAACAAAGATTATTTAGCTTCCACTCAGCAAGTACAGCAATATATAAAAACAGTGAAGCCACTTGCCCAGAGCTGGAAAGCAAACTGACATGGCTATGGATATCCGCTGACTCTGACATTGCAGAAACCAGGCCAAAGATTTAAAGTCCAATAACATGTTATTACAATTATTTTTAAATTAATTTATTTAAATAAAAAAGAGATCTGTGCATACTGAACGATGACGTTTTAATGTATTTAATGTGATATCACCCACATCATATTCAACCCCCCCAAAGTGGGGTGCTTGTAAACCAATGCACTACATCTGCACCACTGAGATTGTAAAATAGAGGCGAGGATACGTCGCCTAAGAAGTGGTGCAAAACAAAAAGGCATAGAACTCAAACAAAAGAAATGCAGACATTTTCAGACAAAGGAGGATGAAAAACAAACAACCATGCAAAAACACAAATTAATTGCTAGGGTTCTTTTCTATATGCTGGGATTGACTCCAGCACCCCCGTCACCCCGACTAGTGAGATTAAGCGGTATATAGTGCATGGATGGATGGTTCTTTTCTTTTTGTGTTCATCTTTTGGTGTTTTCTTTTCTTCCCGCTTTTGAGATTTTTCATTTTTTGTAACATTCCCTTTTTTATGAGTTTTCTTGTTTTTGCTTTGCTTTTGTTTTGCTTTCCAGCTTCTTATTTCCTTGTATTTCTTGTGCTATACAAGAGTGTATATGCTCTGCCACACAGGTGTGCGTGGTACTGTTTGAGATTCTGGGGCATGGAGTCCCAGATCCAGCAGCTCTTTCACTGCACTGACCGGGCCACCTGCTGGTACAAGAAATGGCGTATGTCCAGCAACCTCCAGACTGTGTATGTTGGGGTGAGGTGTACCATTTATACTCTGTAAAAGTAACCAGTACAAGACCCACAGTAATATCTTGTCTTGGCTTGACAGCCAAACACATTGGCCCGCATAGAATGGGGGAGAACAACACTTCTTGCAATCAGTGCCCTGTTTACTGGCCTCAGTGATAGCCTGCAGAGTTGCATGTGCCTTGTGGCAGGCCCCTCAACATTTCCAGACAAACTGCTTGGCATAGGGGAACATCCACCTCCCTCTATTGCTTCACAGACAGTGGAGAAAGGTACCCACATTGGCACTTGAAGGGTGACATACCCAGGAATGAATGACCTAGGGTATTGTTAACTTCACAATTGGTTGACCCGCTCAGTTTTCTTGTTAGACTCAGGGTGGAGGCCTGAAGTGAGGCATACTGTGCCTCCCATTAACTGGCCAAAGGCTTTCCACAATCAGGTGGGAAGGAGACAAGGCAGATGCCGTGAAGACGAGGGAGGAGGACGACGAGAAGACAAGGGAGGAAGACGACGAGAGAAAACAGGAGGAGGATGCGAGAAGACGAAGGAAGAGGGTGATGAGAAGATGAAGGAAGAGGATCAAAAGAAATTGAAATAGGAGGACGATGACAGAAAGAGGGAGGAGGATGAAGCAAGGCAGAAGGAAAAGGATGACGAGAGAGGAAAGAGGCGGAGGACGAGAAAGGCGACGAGCAGATGAGAGAGAGAAGGACAGCGCCGACAGGAAACAGAAAACAAAACACAGGACTGGACTCACAACCGGAAACACGACAGGTGACGAGACAAGAGACCTGGAACCACCAAGGGAACAGTAAGGACAGGAGCTGTCCAGATCACCGTCCTGGGAGCCGGGACAGGAGCTGTCCAGGGAGCAGGGACAGGAGCTGTCCAGATTGTCGTCCATGGAGCAGGGACAGGACCTGTCCGGATCACCATCCGGGGAGCAGGGACAGGAGCTGTCCATGGAGCAGGGACAGGAGCTGTCCATGGAGCAGGGACAGGAGCTGTCCGGATCACCGTCCGGGGAGCAGGGACAGGAGCTGTCCGGATCACCGTCCGGGGAGCCGGGACAGGAGCTGTCCAGGGAGCAGGGACAGGAGCTGTCCAAATTGCCGTCCATGGAGCAGGGACAGGAGCTGTCCGGATCGCCGTCCATGGAGCAGGGACAGGAGCTGTCTGGATCGCCGTCCATGGAGCAGGGACAGAAGCTGTCTGGATCGCTGTCCGGGGAGCAGGGACAGCAGGAGCTGCAGTGATTGCTGCGGCGGGACCAGCATTGACCTCAGTGAGGTGTTTAATAAAGTTAATGCCACTAAGTTGCCCCCACACAGAACCTATGATTGTGCCATAGAGCTCATTAATTGTGCCCCCCTGCCTAAATCTCGTATTAATCCTCTAAGTAGGAGTAGGAGAAGGCCATGGGAGACTATATTGATGAAGCCCTACCTCAATGGTTTTATTCGCCCGTCCAAATCTCTAGTCACCTCAATTCTTTTTCGTTAAGATAAAGGATGGTGGTCTGAGGCCATGTTTCATGTTTGTGACAAAGAAATTTGCGTCCCTGCTACCACTACTCCAAGGAGGCATATAACTCAACACCTCTTCCTCCCATTGGAAGATCTGATCACAATCTGGTTCATCTTCTGCCTGTGTAGAAACCCCTTGTACATATAAAGCCCGCTGACACCCACACGGTGAAGAAATGGTCTAAGGAGACTGACGAGGCTCTGAAAGACTTTTGAAACAACGGTGAGGGAAGAACTGAGGGATCCCAATGAGGAGGACATTGACAGTCTCACTCATTAAATTATAGACCATGTCAACTTCTGTGTGGAAAACACTATCCCCACTAAGACTGTTTGGTGTTTCTCCAACAATAAGCCATGGATAAATCCTGATATAAAGGCTCTCCTAAAAGAGAAAAAGAGGGCCTTCAGATCAGGTCACATAGATGAGCTGAAAGCTGTGCAGAGGGAATTGAGAAGGAAGAGCAGGGAGGGCAAAGCCAGCTACAGGAGGAAGCTGGAAGAACAATTACAGCAGAACAATGTCAGCGGAGTTTGGAAAGGCCTTAAAACCATCTCTGGTCACAAGAAGCCTGACTCCCAAATGGTGGGGGACCAGACGTGGGTGAATGATTTCAATTTATTTTTCAATAGATTTGATCAGACACCTCTGCTAAATCCGCAATCTATGGCACTACCAGCATGCAGCTCACAGCCATCCCCCACTGGCTTATCTGCTGGCAGTTCTAATCACCCATTCATACATTGCAGCACCCAGCCCTCCTGCTACAATCTGTCCTTCACAACGGCCCAGGTGAGGAATGAGCTGAGGAAAATTAAGATGAAGAAGCTGCAGGTCCAGGTGGTATCAGTGCCAGGCCTCTCAAGTCCTGCGCAGATCAGCTGTGCGGGGTAGTTGAACCCATGTTCAACATCAGCCTGAAGCTGGGAAAAGTACCTCAGCCGTCGAAAACATCTTGTGTGGTACCTGTGCCGAAAGCCGCAGCACCCAAAGGACCTCAACAGCTACAGGCCAGTGGCACTGAGGCTGGCCCTCAACCACCTCCGTCCGGGTGGATGATGCTGTCATCTATCATCTACACAGAGCTCTTTCTCACCTGGAGAAACCTGGGAGCACTGTGAGAATCACAATCTTTGATTTCAGCTTATGGAGGATGCACGTCAAGAAGCCTCTGTGGTAAGTGGTGACGAATCAACTGGTGTGTTGGCATTGACAGCAATAGGGTGCACCACTCTAGTCAATGCTGAAAAGCTGGGTGGCCAGAGAAATAAAAGCCAGCTAGGAGGATCAGCTGCTTTTCAAGGATTCAAGGATTCAAGGAGACTTTATTGTCATTCACATCACATGTAGTACATGGGGTGGAACGAAATTGTGGTACCCAAGGACCCAGTTTTACCCAGACAGCAGTACTTAAATAAATAAAATAAACATAAATATATAAAATATATGTAAAAATGAAAATAAATAAACAGGAATGGAGAAGGTAGCAGCAGAGTGTATTAAAGTGACTGGTGTCGTAAAAGTGTCAGTGCAGTAAAAGTGTCAGTGCAGTGGTTCCACTAAGTGGCGTTTAAAAGTCTTACAGCTTCCGGAATGAAGCTGTTCCTCAGTCTGTTCGTTCTACACTTAACGCTCCGCAGCCTCCTGCCTGAGGGGAGCGGGACAAACAGTGAGTGTGCTGGATGAGTGGGGTCCTTCATGATGCAGGTGGCCCTCTTCCTGCATCTGGAGGTGTATATGTCCGTGGTGGTGGGGAGGCTGACTCCGACAGACCTCTGTGCAGCCTTCACCACCCTCTGCAGAGCTTTCCTGTCTGCAGCAGAACAGCTTCCGTGCCACACGTTGATGCTGGAGCATAGAACGCTCTCCACCACACATCTGTAGAAGGAGGTGAGGACCGAGCTCCCGAGCCCAGCTCGCCTCAACCGCCTGAGGAAGTAGAGCCGCTGATGTGCCTTCCTGACCAGGCTGGAAGTGTTGTTGCTCCAGGTGAGGTTGTTGCTCAGGTGAACACCCAAGTACCTGTAGCTGGAGACCACTTCCACCGCAGACCCTCCGACATGCAGGGGGAGGTGGGCATGTCTGCCCCTTCTGAAGTCCACAATCATCTCCTTCGTCTTCTTTATGTTGATGCAGAGGTTGTTCTTTCTGCACCAACCCTCCAGGTGTTCTACCTCCCGTCTGTAGCCAGACTCATCACTGTTTGTGATGCATCCGACCACTGCCGTGTCGTCCGCAAACTTCACAATATGACAGCCTGGGTGGATGGGTGAGCAGTCATATGTGAGCAGCGTGAACAAGAGGGGGCTCAACACACAGCCCTGAGGGGAGCCAGTGCTGAGGATTGTGGTGGAGGAGGAGAGGTTGTGGATCCTCACAGACTGCGGCCTGTTGGTCAGGAAGTCCAGGACCCAGTTGCAAAGAGAAGAGCGCAGACCAAGTGAGGAGAGCTTATCTGTCAGTGTCTGGGGTATCATGGTGTTGAAGGCGGAAGTGAAGTCCACAAAGAGCATACGGACATAAGAGTCCTTCTGCTCCAGGTGGGTGAGGGCAGTGTGGACCACAGAGGAAATGGCATCGTCTGTGGATCGGTTCCTCCTGTAGGCGTACTGGTGTGGGTCCACAGTGACGTCGATGGTGGCTTTGATGTGGGTCATAACCAGTCTTTCAAAGCATTTAGTGACTATCGGCGTGAGAGCTATCGGCCGGTAGTCATTCAGACCTGTCACTGTGGAGCTCTTGGGGACCGGGATGATGGTGGCGGTCTTCAGGCAGGTGGGAACAGCTGCCTGGGTGAGGGAGACATTGAAAATGTCTGCCAGGACCTCGGAGATCTGATCAGCGCACTCCCGTAGTACTCGTCCGGGTATGTTATCCGGACCAGCACTTTTCCGGGGGTTGATCCTCCTGAGGGTCCTCCTTACCTCTGCTGGTGTCACACTGAGGGGTACTTCTCCAGGTGGAGGGGTGAGTCTTATGCTGGGCGGGGTGTCAGGGTCCTCAAAGCGGGCATAGAATTTGTTGAGAGCCTCGGGCAGGGAGGGGTCTTTGGAACATTGTGCATCTCTGGTTTTATAGTCTGTGATGCACTTAATTCCCCTCCACATGCTCCTAGGATCCTGGGAGGAGAAGTGTCCCTGGATTTTCAGAGCATATGCAGCTTTGGCCCTCTTAACACCTGCGGTCAGCTCTCTCTGCTGTGGACTTCGGGACAAGTGCAGCTTGGAGGGGAGCAGGTTACAGGTATAGCCAGCAATGCTGAAGGAACCAAATGCATAATGCCAGCACCGGAGGATGGACCCTTTAGGACTACAGGCAGTGCTGCACATTTTGCACAAAGTGAACAACTGCGAATGTACAAGGCATCTTGTAAGTGTTCCACTATGGCCAGGACAAGAAAAAAAAAACAGCAGTGGTGGTACACTCCACTCAGTCTCTCAAAGTTATTAACAAAGAGGATGCCCATGGAACTTTATATTTGGAGGAGGACAAAGCAAGCTGTGCTGAAAAGGTACTGCCCCAAGGTTTCAAGTTTCAAGTTAATTGTCATTTGCACATCATGTCAGGACATAACATGCATTGAAATGCTTGGGGTGAGGCTCAGATACAAACTCTACAGCAGGGCAGCATTATATATGTAAAACAGTGCAAACATACAATAAAGTAAAAATAAGCTAGAAAATATACATATAGTTACTGTAATATATAAAAGACCCGGTACTATAAAGGACCCGGTAGTGATAGAGTAATGGGCATGTGTACATGCAGCTGAGTAGCTGGCATCCCTGGGCACAGAGAACTGTGTGGTGTCAACTACATATGAAACTTAGGGTATGTGGTTATGCACAGAGGCTCTCAGAGTAAAAGAAAGTCTGTTTGTTGTGAATGCTGTTATTTTTGTTGCTGGCTTAGGCATTTTTTGCTGCCTGTTGCAATAACGGTCCAAAAAAAACCCCAAAAAAACAATTACCTAAATATGCAATGTTTTCTTCTGCATTTTGTCTGATTTGAAAATGGGTGCAGCCCTGGCCCACTGAGCCCAAAAACATGAATATGACATTACCTACAACTAAGAACCATTACTGTAGATTTTTACTGGAACAACATCAGCTGTTTTCAGTTACCACTGTAAGTTGTGACGTAATGTCCAAAGTGGTTGACTGATTGAAGGGACAAGGTAGCCATTCATGTGTCGGTGGGAGGACTCACATTTTAGTATTAAGAGAAATGCCTAAAGCACAAATCTTCGGCTTCACTAAACATGACAACTGAAGTGGTTTCAGCGGGTAGGCCTGCATTTAATTCAGATAGAAAACAGGCAAAACATCACGATTCAGTACTGTTTTCCTAACAACAACTCATCTTGCAGGAAGGAGGTCCGAACAGGTCCTGCTTATGTTTTTGATTATTATTCTCTCATGCGTATCTGTGTGCACTGTGTTTCTTAACCTGCTGGTGATCATCTCCATCTCTCACTTCAAGCAGCTCCACTCTCCAACCAATCTGCTCATCCTCTCTCTGTCTGTGGCAGATCTTCTCGTGGGACTGTTTGTTATGCCTGTGAATATAATGCAAATGGCAGACTCCTGTTTTTATCTAGGAAAAATGGCATGCTGTATTTTTCCAGGAATTACTTTTATTGCAAATGCCGGATCTATTTGTAGCCTGACTTTCATTGCAGTTGATCGGTACATTGCCGTTAACTACCCTCTGCATTACTCCACCACAATCACAGTTTGTAAAATGTCTATAGCAATACTTCTAGGATGGGCTTTCTGTCTGTTGTATGTAATCATGTACTTGTATTTTAATGACCACCTTCTTCCATCTCAGATCTCCACGACATGCTACGGAGAGTGTGTGATATTCATAAAACCTAGCTGGGTTTTTATTGACATGTTAGTTTTTTTTATAGCCCCTTGCTCTGTTATACTAATCTTGTATTCCATTATTTTTGATGTTGCAAAACGTCAAGCTAAAGCTATTAGAGCTGTGATGAATGGCATCTCACACAAACGTAGAGGCAAAGTTTCAAGTTCATCTGAAAGAAAAGCAACAAAAACACTGGGCATTGTCATTTTTATTTATCTCACTTGCTATGTACCTTCTTATTTAGGTTCTCTGACAGCAGGAAGTTTTACCTCCATGTCCATGGTGTGGCTCGTGTTTGGCTGGGTGATGTACATTAACTCTGCTGTGAATCCACTAATATATGCCATTTTCTATTCATGGTTCAGAAAATCAGCCAAGTGTATTGTGACTTGTAAAATATTTTTGTCCTCAAAGATTGACTTTTATGTAAGGCATTAGTGAATGCTTAACATCACACTCACTGCTCACATGCAGGAGAGTATAAGGCACAGGTCGGATATCTTGATGCTAAAGAAAGCACAGCATTAGAAACACATTTCATCGGTTAGAGTAACAGTACTTAGTCATGTATAATTAGTACAATCTGTGATTTCTTGTCATGGATCTCTATAAAGCTCTATACCTCTATATAAACAAACTATATATATTTGATCAATTAGAATTTTGCTTTGCATTTTAGATTTAGTGTGTGTGTGTGTGTGTGTGTGTGTGTATGTATGTATGTATGTATGTATGTGTATATATATATATATATATATATATATATAATCTCTTAGGATTCCTAACGTTACATTGTTCATTTGCTCTAGATGCTGCTGATAGATTCGCTCACTACATTTCCTAAAGTTTAAGTATTTGCCCATGCTTTAAGTCTAACGTTGGCTGTTTGATCTGTCTAATTTAGTGAACATTCACAGGTATAGTACATAATCAGGTATGATTCATTGGTAGCATTTTGCTCCAGACTCAAAGTACATAAAATGCTTAACTGGTAAATCAAAGGCTTATATTTGTAGTTGCAGTAATTGAGCAGTGCAGGTTTTAAGAGAAAGTTTTTGATCTGGAATTACTGTGAAGTACATACTATAGAAAACATAGTAAAAGGCAGAAAGATGTTAAGATTAAAAATATATATTTATATGTTCCTTTTAGAATTCAAGAGAACATGTTTTATTATTATTTTATGTTTTACTACTATATGTATATTTACTTTATTGGCTTATTGTTATCTTTGTCTTATTTCTGGTTTTTGTTTCTTATTTTTTATGGTTTTTTTTACAGTTTATCTTACTGAATTGTGTATCTGTTCTTATCGTTTCTTTTACATTTTAATTATCATTAAAATTCATTTTTATTTTAAATCCCTTTTTGGTTAATAATTGTAATGCTCTGCAACATTGTAAATGAGGGTCTCCCTCAATGTACTTCTGAATAAAAATAAAGGTTGATTGATTGAAGTTTAAAAGAAACAGAAAAAACAGATTTCATTATCATTTTGATAACATCTGGAATTACTGTGAAGTACATATTATAGACATCACACTAAAAGACAGAATTTAAAAAATATTATTTATGCTCCTTACAGAATCCAAGGGAAGTGTTTAAAAGTAAAAAACAAAAATAAAACAGTAAACTATACATTTAAAATATGTTTTTAAATGTCTTATGAAAGCAGACAGTGGCAGGCACATGTAAAGATACAGAACAGAGTTTCTATAACCTTGGACCAACAACACTGAAAACTCTTTCACCGTACATGTGCAATCTGGTGAAAGGAACAGGGAGCAAACGAGCATCAGCAGACCAAAGTAGATGTGAAAGGTAGTATCTGGACAACAAAGCAAAAAGTAATCAGAAGCTAAATCATGTAAAAGTCAAAAAAACTAAGAGTAACATTTTGTATTGTATGTGATATTGAGCTGGGAGCCAGTGCAGATCTTTTAACTTTGGAGTTATTCGATTCCATGACCTGATGTGTGAGAACTCTTGTTAGGTTCTTTACATATTCAAGCTTCTTTAGACTACAAGGGAGCCCAACTAAAACTGAGTTGCAGTAGTCCAGTCTGGATGTAATAATGGCATGTATAAGGGTTTTGGTTACACAGTCTGGGAGGGAGGTTAATAAAAGGTTATTGAGTTAATTGAAAACAAATGAACATACTTTTGATATCTGCAGAAATCCACAGCTTGTAGAAGACAAAAACACATGACTTTACTCTTCTAATCCTTATTGAAGGTGTTGATATGAAGGATTTTAGTAAAAAAATTGTTTTTAATTCTAGGCTACAAATTATGTTACGATGTTGACCAATGACTTTTTCATATTATTCTTAAGACTTAAGAACTTCACTGTGCGGAACATGCCTTTGTGTCAGTTATTACTTAATATATGAGAGGGAGTGATGTTTCATGACTTGTTGGCACTGGTGTGCTAACGCTGAATAGTCTGGATGTACCATCACTGCCAATATCTCATGTCATATTAAATCCTCAGGTGTAACTGTTGTACTTATAACACAGACTCTTTGATATTTATTATTATTTAATGTTGAATTGTTCTATTAAATAATCTATATACGTGCACTGTTATTAAGCAGCGTCATTTAATCAATTGTTTAGTGGTATCGGTACATTTACCATTCATCAAATGATCTTTTTAAACCAGTACATTTTATAAACACACTAAAATAGGATAGTATTTTGAATGATAGACAAATTACCATCTTAAAAGAGATGGAAATGTGAAAATCTGGGTTCAGTATCAAAACTGCTTAAGCAAAGAGAGAATTTCTAAAGAATACATGATAAAACTGTAATGGCTACAAAAGACTTGCCTTTTCTGGGCCTCAGAAAAACTGGGCCAAGAATCCCTATAATGGAAGTCTGTATCTACTTTATCAATATAAATAACTTTGACTTTACAAAGTCACAACAGAGGCCGAGTTTCTTATTCTTTTGTAAACAAACTGAACAGATTAAAACAATTGTGCTTCAGCCCGGATAAAGAACATAAGTCTTCATATACATAAAAGGAACATAAGCAATCCTCTAGATCAGGGCCCCAGATTGGACAATATCAAAATATTAAAGGGCCGGTCTCTCTTTCCAAAAGTATTATTCATATATATATATATATATATATATATATATATATATATATATCACTGTATATAATATAAAAAACAAATGTATAGTATAATGAATAATTACTAACTAATTAATTTTATCTTACTCTAATTGCAGCAGTAAAAAAGTTACAACGCACTAAAAATGTGAACATGAGCTGATATGCTGCTCACTATATAACGTTATGAAAATCAGTCAAACCATTTGTAGGCTGAAGTGTAGATGCTTACAAGAAATAAAGCTTGTATAAAACCACAAGCGTTAATCATCTCTGCCCCGTAACCCCTGGAAACACAAGTACATGATATAATTGGATGACGCAGGAGCACCTTTGTTAACATGCGGCAGCTGAAGAGGGGAAGTACGTTCAGGTCGGTTGATGCGACGGAGCAGTGTAAATGCAGCGTTAGTGATTTGTTGATGTAGCCATTACTGCATGCAGTTCTGTAAATTCAGGAGTTCAGTCAGAAAAACAACGGCTTAAATGCTCATTTATACTCGTAAATAAATATGGACACACGTGGAGCGTTCTGTCCGCACTCTGTGTTTATTTTGTGCATAATTTGCATGTTTTCGGAAAGCTTACTGATACGGATGGGACAGAGCAATGCCGCTGCAGACCGTTGGGGCAGTACAAGATGCAACCACTTCCATACGAACACAGCAAAGAAACGGCAGGACTTTTTTGGTTGTGCGAGTGGGTTCCAAATTTTAACTATGATGTATCTTCGCCGTGGTGCAAAGTCAAGCCGTTGTTTTTCTTCATTTTAGAAGTAAATACAGAACAACAAGCTCATCCACCGTCACCATGTTTGATTTACTCTTAACTGCCCTCTACTGGAAGTGTTGCTCAACAACCATGTCAAAAGAGCTGATGCAGAGAATGTATGTGGCAGTATAAATGAGCCTTAAATCAGCCTTTATTTAACTTCGCCTTGCTAACACAGCAACGTACTGACATACCCTTGCAAGGTACTGACGGGCCATTAAGGGTGATTCTGTCGGCCAATAAAATTCTGGCTGCACCCCTGCAGTAAAAAAAATTACGTATCGAAATATCGCCAAAATTATATTACCGTTATTGAAACATATCGCGGTAAATACCGTTATCTGATTATTGTCTAGGCCTAATTTCATCATAATTGACTACTGTCATAAAAAGCACTTAGCTATGGACACACACCTCAAGTCTCATTGCCATAGATGTATAAAACCAGTCTGCCTTTACAAACATTTGCCACCATTGTAGTACGTCAGTCTGTAAATATTTATTCCTTTCTGGATATTCTATGATAAACTGTAAGGGGCATTATTTCAGTGAAAGTGTTTGCAAACCACAGCCACTAAGCCACAAAGTTACAGGGTGGGGTTGCGGAATGGTGAGGCACATAGGGTGTAAAAGTTCACAAATGCTCTTCTGGATAAATGGGCAAACATTCACACAAACTCCAAACGAATGCCTATGAATCTGGTATGGGCTCCTATTGGTATGATGTTGCAGGTTACATTCCTTTTCCTCATACTGCATATATTTGTGTTAAATTGAGTCTCGTGTAATTCTGAACCTGTTGACCATCTTCATCTCTCACTTCTGAGATGCTCATGGTAAAACTGAGCATAGTGGTTTGACAAGCATATCTGACAATTAAGATGACGGCACAAGATGAGTTGGTGATGGACCATTGCCTAAATGGTGCAGAGATGGCACAGGCAGCTCGCTAGGAACAAGTTATGGAGATTGAGGAGATGAAAGCAAGTGGTGGTGGTGGACCTCATAGCCATGGCTTCGTCTTGCTGCACTGACGGCTCCTCACTTTCTGCTGACATGGACACGGATATAGTCGCTCCGGACGATGGGCTCTTCGCCAATTGGCATCACATCCTGCCTCCCGCTATTCCTCGCTCTGCTCCTCGTTTAAGGGTTCTTTATTACCGTCCCCGCCGCTTCCGCTGGGGCAGCTTCATTTCTAATCATGTCTTCCGGATGTGGCTGCTTTCGTTTGCTGCACCCCAGCTTCGCTGCTTCACTTGGTGGGTCCCGTCGCTGCCCGCACACTCGATGCCCCCGCGCCTGCCGTGCCTCTTCTTGCCTTCCAGGAACGCTTGACTGGACTGTCGTTCGGCTCCAAAGTTTGGGGGAACACCTCGTCCCCTTCACCCGTTCTGCCCCATGGACTGAGCCATCTTTTCTCCTGTGTCTCCTCTCTGTCAGAGGTAAACATCCTGGTCGATGTCATAATGCCTCCTGCCAGATCCGGACGCCTGGTCTACCTGGCCTTATCCCTACGACCCTGTGCACGCTGCTACTGCCTTTAGGCTACTCAACCGCGCTGGCTTCTCTGCCCCGCTGGCCGCTTCTCACACTCCAGGATTTCAAGAGGTTGCAACTTCCCTTTCCCTCAATCGTCCTTCCCTTTCCCTCAATCGTCCTTCCCTTTCCCTCAATCGTCCTGACTTTTCCCCTTAATCATCCCTCCCCATACCTCAATCATACAACTTTCCCTTCCCTCGAATCACTCCTCCCCTTCCTTCAACCATCCCCCTCTGTGCATTAATCTTCCCTCCCTTCTCTCATTCTGCCTTTATCCTGCTGCCTCCCTCAATCTTCCTACCATTTCTCTGCACCTCCTGCCTGCCTCGATCATCCCTCCTCCAATCTTTCTGTCTTTTCTTTACAGGGGAAATGCAGTGCCCCATGCCTGCCTCAATCATCCCTCCTCCTCCTCCCTTGCTCCCTCCCTCCCTCCCTCAATCTTTCTGCCATTTCTTTATAGGTTCCCTACTGCACTGCCTCCTGCCTGCCTCAATCCTCCCTTCTTCTCCCTCCCTTCCTCCCTCCCTCAATCTTTCTGCCATTTCTTTACAGGTCCCCCTACTGCATTGCCTCCTGCCTGCCTCAGTGCTTACTCCTGCCCTCCCTCAACCTCCTGCTATTTCTTTTCAGGTCTCCATACTGCTGTGTCTTCTGCTCTGCCTCCGGCTGGTTCAGCTGACTTTCCAATCACTGGTTGCTCCTCTGTCACGGAGGTCGGCCCTCACAGAACCAACATCCACTCATCCTCTACAATTACTGACTCCCACAGGACCACAACAGCAGCTTATCTTCTAGAACTAACGACTCTCTCTCACCGGACCCACAACAGCAGCTCGACTTCCACAACTACTGACTCCCTCTCGCAGAATTTACAACAGTTGCTCAACCTCTACAATCACAGACTCTCTCTCACAGAGCCTACAACTGCAGTTCGTCTTTTACAATTACCAACTCGGATCTGGGGCGTCCTCTGCAACAGCCTTATAGTCAGATCTGACTTCTCACTCTGCCTAGCAATGGCGGACCATGCCATTGACTGGTTCAAGCTTGCTCATTGCAGCACTTGGCAGTCTTAAAGCCCTTCCTCTCCACCATCATTTCTGACACCTCTCTGGGGTTCAGCAAATGGTAAATATTACTTTGCCATTGTTTTACATTTGCCTGCAAAGTAATCAATATTTGACAACCTTCCAGAAGTTGTGGCCTGAAGGATAGGGGTCCGGTCTTGTGACCGGAAGGTCGACGGTTCGATCCCCGGGGTCCCCAAGGCCACGACTGAGGTGCCCTTGAGCAAGGCACCTAACCCCAACTGCTCCCCGGGTGCCGTGGATAGGGCTGCCCACCGCTCCGGGCACGTGTGCTTACTGCCCCCTAGTGTGTGTATATGTGGGTGTTTCACTGCACAGATGAGTTAAATGCGGAGGTCAAATTTCGCTGTGTACAAACAGATTTGGCTAATTCCAATTCTAAATTAAGATTTTTTTTTTCTAATTAAGAAAAATTTAAGAATTAAGAAGGCCTCTGCTGGATCCTGCCCAATGTGCAAGCTTCCTTCAATCTCCACTTAACCAATAACTAATTACTAATGTTCCATTTTCACCTCTAGCAGGCAGCCTCAGCATTTTGTCTAACACCCTGCTGCCTCAGGTTCCCTCCAGTGAAAAGACTTTGGGACCTTCTCTCGAATGTCTCAGTCCCGAACAGACAGAAATAAATCCAGATCCTGCACCTCAAGCAGACCATCGAAACCCTGGATACAATACTCTCCGCCATCTCCTCACACCATTTGGGCTTAAGTTAAAATTACTGCTCGGTCCATATCACAAAACCTACGTTGGTTTTCTCAGAACACTTGACCAACAGACTCTCTTTTCACCTCATGTTTCACACTCATCTTCGCCACGTCTTCTCTCAGTGGTTATTCTCTAGTGCATTTCTCAGGACATCCATCCACAATTGGCGTGGCTCCTATGGCTTCCCATCAGGGATCCTCTGATCACATAATCTAACCCTAGCACAAGAAGCTTGCATCTCTCTAAGCTGTGACTATGAGGGCCTGGCTCCAAATCTCAGCAACCTTCACCACCACCACCTTACCAGCCATCTTCCTCCTAGCCGCCTTCAGATGTTCAGAATTTACATCGTTCTGAGCCTCATCCAACACCTCCATTTACCCACTTATGTCAGACCTGTCTGTACTCAAATGAAATACAGCTTCTCGTCAGGGACTCTCAGAATCCATACAATCCAACTTCTCGGAATCATGGTCCTTCCAGGCATATAATAATAGTTACATTCATTCCCAAACCAACGACCTCAAGTTGGCACGAGAAACTTGCGTCTATCTAAGCTGGAGCTTTGAGGGCCTGGCTTCAAAACCCAGCAGCAGAGGCCACCCAGAACTCCAGCCATTCAGTTCCCCCTCCTTGCCCTGCCTTAGTGGTCCACACTTGGCAAAATGAAGTTATAACTTCAGGAGGAGTTTGGACTAAGCCCAAACTCCTCCTTTTCATCACTACACACTCTATATAAACTAAACCTCTGTCCTAAACTTCTCGTAATAAAATTCACACCCCACCACCTCCCCAGCTCCTCCATCTCTTCCAAAATTGTACTCACTCTTCGCTTGACAAGGGAGGGCCTGGCTTCAAAACCTAGCAGCAGAAGCCACCCAGAGCTCCAGCCCCAAGTTTGTCAGAGTTCCCCCTACTTGCCCTACCTTAGTGCAAAATGTCTAGTAGATTTCTAGGAGCCAGGTTGATGGACCATGGCTTTTTATAGGTGGAGCCACCAATACTGGAGGTGCTGTGCAACACATGCACTAGTGGATGGATCCCTGAGGTCTGTGGGCAGTGCACATGAGCAGCACTTTTGCCACTACCAACAACATGGACAATAAAGAAAGTGGAAAGCAACTAAGAGAAGCACCGCTGTTGCTAGTGTTGACCTCCCTCTCCTTCACCAGACTTAACACTGTGAGCTGTGTGGAGTTCCACATTGTTGCAGCAGTCACATGTCCTGCACAGTTTCTTTGCTCCAACAAACTGATAGAGGAGCACAGAAGAGTACACACCAAGCAGAGCACTCTGACGAGCTGCTGCACCAAGGACACAGCCCTGAGAAAGGAGTGGGTTCCATGCAATTAAAACACATTCTGGCTGGGACTCAAAACAGGCTAAGAGCCTGTTTAGTCTGTGTGGTTCACCGGGATAGCCATCTCTAGGCATTGGTTGCTTCTGAGTTCTTTGTTATATTTTCCTGGTCAGCATGTTCAACCCCTTCCCAGCCGAGCCACACAATTTTAAAGACAGTAACACATGCCACTTGTTATTTTCAGGAAACCCTAAGCTACTCAGATATGCCATCATTTACATGCAAACACTAATCTATATGCATTTTGCTGATTTTTGATTAAAGCAATAATTTAGCACTTGCAAAATATTGTGATTTTTTTTTTTTTGCTTATGAAAAAAATTGACAGGTGATTTACCTTCACATAAATAGTCAAGTCAAGTTTATTTGTGTAGCGCTTTTTACAACAATGTTGTCACAAAGCAGCTTTACAGGAATTTTAAAGCATGAAAAACATGAAATCACACACTTTATCCCTTGTGAGCAAGCCAGAGGCAACAGTGGCAAGGAAAAACTCCCTCAACTGGAGGAAGAAACCTTGGGAGGAACCAGACTCACAAGGGGAGACCCGTCCTCCTCTGGTCGAACAGTATTTACAGTTTATAAACTAAAGCTGAGTCTGAAGGTAAAAGCTTTAGAAGCTGTACAGGTGCTACATCAGGTGGGTGATACAGTAATGCAGTCAAGGATGGAGCAAATGGCACAAATGGAGAGAAGAGCTGGTTGGAGCCAGGTGACGGGGGTGGGGGGGGGAGAGAGAGAGAGAAGAGAAAAACAAAGTTAGTTATGGTTTGGGTTAGTACAGAGACAGAGTTAGTTCTGGTTTGGGTTAGTACAGAGACAGAGTTCTTTTTTGGGTTAGTACAGAGACAGAGTTAGTTCGGGTTGGGTTAGTATAGAGACAGAGTTAGTTCTGGTTTGGGTTAGTACAGAGACAGAGTAAGTTCTGGTTTGGGTTAGTACAGAGACAGAGTTGGTTCTGGTTTGGGTTAGTACAGAGATGGAGTTAGTTCTGATTTGGGTTAGTACAGAGACGGAGTTAGTTCTGATTTGGGTTAGTACAGAGACGGAGTTAGTTCTGGTTTGGGTTAGTACAGAGACGGAGTTAGTTCTGGTTTGGGTTAGTACAGAGACAGAGTTGGTTCTGGTTTGGGTTAGTACAGAGACGGAGCTGGTTCTGGTTTGGGTTAGTACAGAGACGGAGTTGGAGTTGGTTTTGGTTTTGGGTTAGTACAGAGACGGAGTTGGTTTTGGGTTAGTACAGAGACGGAGTTGGTTTTGGGTTAGTACAGAGACGGAGTTGGTTTTGGTTTTGGGTTAGTACAGAGACGGAGTTGGTTTTGGGTTAGTACAGAGACGGAGTTGGTTTTGGTTTTGGGTTAGTACAGAGACGGAGTTGGTTTTGGGTTAGTACAGAGACGGAGTTGGTTTTGGGTTAGTACAGAGACAGAGTTGGTTTTGGTTTTGGGTTAGTACAGAGACGGAGTTGGTTTTGGTTTTGGGTTAGTACAGAGACGGAGTTGGTTTTGGTTTGGGTTAGTACAGAGACAGAATTGGTTTTGGTTTGGGTTAGTACAGAGACAGAATTGGTTTTGGTTTGGGTTAGTACAGAGACAGAGTTGGTTCTGGTTTGGGTTAGTACAGAGACAGAGTTGGTTCTGGTTTGGGTTAGTACAGAGACGGAGTTGGTTTTGGGTTAGTACAGAGACGGAGTTGGTTTTGGGTTAGTACAGAGACGGAGTTGGTTTTGGGTTAGTACAGAGACGGAGTTGGTTTTGGTTTTGGGTTAGTACAGAGACGGAGTTGGTTTTGGTTTTGGGTTAGTACAGAGACGGAGTTGGTTTTGGTTTTGGGTTAGTACAGAGACGGAGTTGGTTTTGGTTTGGGTTAGTACAGAGACAGAATTGGTTTTGGTTTGGGTTAGTACAGAGACAGAGTTGGTTCTGGTTTGGGTTAGTACAGAGACGGAGTTGGTTTTGGTTTGGGTTAGTACAGAGACGGAGTTGGTTTTGGTTTGGGTTAGTACAGACGGAGTTGGTTTTGGTTTGGGTTAGTACAGAGACGGAGTTGGTTTTGGTTTGGGTTAGTACAGAGACGGAGTTGGTTTTGGTTTGGGTTAGTACAGAGACGGAGTTGGTTTTGGTTTGGGTTAGTACAGAGACGGAGTTGGTTTTGGTTTGGGTTAGTACAGACGGAGTTGGTTTTGGTTTGGGTTAGTACAGACGGAGTTGGTTTTGGTTTGGGTTAGTACAGAGACAGAATTGGTTTTGGTTTGGGTTAGTACAGAGACAGAGTTGGTTCTGGTTTGGGTTAGTACAGAGACGGAGTTGGTTTTGGTTTGGGTTAGTACAGACGGAGTTGGTTTTGGTTTGGGTTAGTACAGAGACGGAGTTGGTTTTGGTTTGGGTTAGTACAGAGACGGAGTTGGTTTTGGTTTGGGTTAGTACAGAGACGGAGTTGGTTTTGGTTTGGGTTAGTACAGAGACGGAGTTGGTTTTGATTTGGGTTAGTACAGAGACGGAGTTAGTTTTGGTTTAGGTTAGTACAGAGACAGAGTTGGTTCTGGTTTGGGTTAGTACAGAGACAGAGTTAGTTTTGTTTTGTGTTAGTACAGAGAGAGAGTTAGTTCTTGTTTGGGTTAGTACAGAGACAGAGTTAGTTTTGTTTTGGGTTAGTACAGAGACAGAGTTGGTTCTGATTTGGGTTAGTACAGAGACAGAGTTGGTTCTGGTTTGGGTTAGTACAGAGACAGAGTTAGTTTTGTTTTGGGTTAGTACAGAGAGAGAGGTAGTTCTGGTTTAGGTTAGTACAGAGACAGAGTTGGTTCTGGTTTGGGTTAGTACAGAGACAGAGTTGGTTCTGGTTTGGGTTAGTACAGAGACAGAGTTAGTTTTGTTTTGGGTTAGTACAGAGAGAGAGTTGGTTCTGGTTTGGGTTAGTACAGAGACAGAGTTAGTTTTGTTTTGTGTTAGTACAGAGAGAGAGGTAGTTCTGGTTTAGGTTAGTACAGAGACAGTTAGTTCTGGTTTGGGTTAGTACAGAGACAGAGTTGGTTCTGGTTTGGGTTAGTACAGAGACAGAGTTAGTTTTGTTTTGGGTTAGTACAGAGAGAGAGGTAGTTCTTGTTTGGGTTAGTACAGAGACAGAGTTAGTTCTGGTCTGGGTTAGTATAGGGGATATGGAGTGTTTAGAGTGCAGCTGGTGACTCTGACAGATCTGATTATAAACAGAATGAACTAAAAGGAGAGAAGCTGCACACGTGCTACATCTGGATGATACAGTAATGCAATCGAGGTGCAGCAGATGACATAGGAAGAGGTTACAAGGTAATAAGGGGGTATTAAGGACAGGTGGGCTGTTATTACCTCAGAAAAAAGGGAAAGAAAAAAACAAGGTTAGTTCTGGTTTGGAGTAATACTGTGGATGAGAAGCATAGCTCAGTCACCAAAAGCTAAACTGAACAAGTATGTTTTAAGTCTGGACTTAAATATAGAGACTGTGTCAGAGTCCCGAACATTAACTGGGAGATTATTTCACAGTTTGGGGGCTTTGTAGGAAAAAGCTCTTCCCCCCCATTGTAGTCTTCTGAATTTTAGGAACTAATAGAAAACCAGCATCCTGTGATCTGAGTGAACGTGGCGGTTCATAATAGGAAATTAGATCTTGCAGGTACTCTGGTGTGAGACCGTGCAGGGTTTTATATGTCAGTAATAGAATTTTATAGTCGATACGGAATTTAACAGGAAGCCAGTGTAGCTGATAAAACTGGACTGATGTGATAGAATAGTTTGTCTAAATTATTATTTTTAACTTTGTTGCATGTTTACCATCAGCTGTTTAAACTGAAAGAAAGCTTATTTATTATTCATTTCTGTTGGGAATTTATATAAATCATAGCATTTGGTAAAACCGTATGCTTACATATGGGCCTGCTGATTGCTGCAGTTTGTCGGAAGGTCAGGGCTTTGTGACCCCAGCATTTATGACAGGCAGCCCTAGGCTCAAGAACAAGACCCTGCAATGTTATCTTTAGACCTTCTAGGCTCGAGAACCACTCCACCCAAATTATGAAAGAATTATGGCGTGGCCAGGTGTAGCCCAAAATTGCCCGAAGGAGCAAGAAGAGTTGGCCTCTAAAGGGACCATGCAGCACAGACATGATTGACACCTGGGCAGACCAGGGTGTGAGAGCTGACAGCAAAAACGAAGTTACGACATTTCTAAAAGTATCATATTTGTTTTTATTTACTTACATGTATGCTTTCATTTATTCCAGTTAAGGATGGTGTTTTGGATTAGAGTCCATGTTTAATGGAACAAGGCCCCTCTGTTGCATAATATTCTCTCCTCCTGGTGCCTAAACAGAAAGGTCTGCTGAGCACCCTGATGTGTATTTCATTTTGGGATATGAAAGTTAAAAAGCAGAGCACTAATGTCAAGCTTTTCCATTTTTTTATTTGATTACTAGCTGATGCTGACGTCACAGCTCAGCAAACACAGGCTGACTAGTGAGGGCAGGGGCTGTTGAGTGGAAACCATTTGTGTAACATGTCTGTTGACTAAACTGCTATAGAAGGCACCTAGGCACAAGCTTTGTCATTTTGCCTCTGTACACCACCACACTTGATTTAACGGTGGTGCTGGGGAACCTGAGCCAGTACTCGCGTCCCCAGGAAGAAGAGAGACCAGATCCAGCCCTGCGTAGACAGATTAGAGCAGTGCACCTTCTCCGAAGGTGGCTTTTTCAATTGACTGCGCAGTGGAAACAAAAAGCCACTTAAAAGGAACCGGCTGGAGGCGGGGAAACAAACCTGATATGGGTAGCGAGCTCATGAGTCCATGGTGGCACCGACCTCAGTCTGCAGCAGGGAGGCTCATCCAATTGGAGGTGAGCGCGGAGGCAGGAGGGAGAGTCTGCTGGTTCTCTTGGGTTCCAGGGAGGTTGAGAGGACCCTGCTGTGGAAAAGCCAAGCTTGGTTGAACCTGGAAAGTGACTCTATGAATGACAGGTAGGCTCCGATCCTCACAGTTTCAGTAACTGAAAACAGCGCCACACGCTGAGGGCTATGGTAATTAGTTACTGCCGCTAGCACTAACGAGGCTACCTTAGTAGACAGGCTACCTTGGTAACCAGGGGGATGGGAGACGTGTCCCACCCAATATCAGAAACAGGTAGATTTGTCCCACCTAAAAATGAAACCACAGAAAAGCGGAAAATGTTTTAAAACACCTCATTTTAAAAGCGTGTTTCGGCAGCGCTCGCAGTCCACGCACTGTGTTTGTTGTTAGCAACTGGCTCTGGTTGTTAGGCTTGTGTTAAGATGCCTGCTCAGAAATATCCTGCAGTCAGCAGATTCACTGACCCGAGTTATCGCCTCGCTGGAGTGTCTGGTAGCTTGCGACAGCCTTAAACGCCAGCTCAGTGATGAAAGCAATGAATAGCAAAATATGCTGTAATAAAAACGCTTTTTGTATATCGTGTTGTTATGGTAACAGACTAGGAGGGTTTGGGTTAGGTAACATTTATATTAACTTTAGTCTGAAAGCATCTACATATAATAAATAAAATAAATGAATAAATGAATAAATAAAAGGACACAATCGTTGGAAGTGCTTTCAGTAGTGCAGAGGGCGCTGTTTGGGACACAGCCTTACTGTCTAACATTAATGTTAGTCTTGTCTAGTCAGGAAACCTCAACATACATTGTTTTGTCATTTCATTTCAGCATTATACCACCAAAGAAAATAAAATAATTTTTAGTTTTATGAGTATATAATCCAGATATTGCATGTATAATTTAAAAGTTTTCTATCAACACTACCAAGTAATGTGGAGTATCTTGTTTAGTTTTTAAAATGATCTTTAATTGGATTTATCTAATAATAAACAGAAGTAATGTTATATTTTGTTTATTTATTTGTAATTTACTGTAATTCCACAAATGTTGTTATACGTCACTATACATACAGTGATTTATGTATAGTGTTATTTTAATGTATTTTAATGTTATATTTTGTTTATTTATTTGTAATTTACTGTAATTCCACAAATGTTGTTATACGTCACTATATATACAGTGATTTACTACCTTACCTACAGTGGATACAGCTTATAGGTAATATTTAGGGGATAAGGTGGGCTTTGATTCATATTAGCAAATGTGTCCCCCCCTATGGTCAAACATGGGGTTTGAGGTGTCAACATTAGGGTGGGGGGGGGTTGATTGTCGTCACCTTAAAGAAGAGAGGTGCAGACTCCCTGCAAGGATAGACAAACATTAACATACTTTGATGATTGCCACACTGGAGGTGTGATTGGAGGGTGATTTCAATCCACAAAAACAAGGTTAACACCCCCCCCCCCCCCCAACACACACACACACACACACACACACACACACACACACACCCCGACAGAATTATTTCTCTTACTTGCAATTACCTTCACCCAAAGCTGAGAAGCACTGCTATAGACTAGCATTAATGTAAACATACCTACCACCATGACCACAGTTTAATCAGCTGACAAGCACCAAAAGTAATGATGTAATGTTGAATTGTGAGTGAGTGACTGATAGAAAGAGATAAACTAGCCATTCATATGTCAGTGGGTGGGCCCTTGCTTTTGTATAAAGAAACAGGACCAAAAGCCACATCTGTCAGTTCAGCTTCACTGGATGACACGGTTTCAGCTGGCAGACCTGTTCCAGATGGCTAACATCACAGTCCAATACTGCTTTCCTGATGACAACTCCTCTTGCAGGAAGGAGGTCCGAACGGGCCCTGCTTATATTTTTTTATTCATTGGTCTCTCTTGTATATCTGTGTGCACTGTGTTTCTAAATTTGCTGGTGATCATCTCCATCTCTCACTTCAAGCAGCTCCACACACCAAGCAACCTGCTCATCCTCTCTCTATCTGTGGCAGATCTTCTCATGGGACTGATTGTTATGCCTGTGAAAATAATGGGGCTTTTTGACTCTTGTTGGTATCTAGGGCAAATGGCATGCACCGTTTCTGAAATAATCATTGGCCTGACAATGTTTGCTTCTCTCTGTAGTTTAATTTTTATTGCAGTTGATCGGTACATTGCTGTCAGTGACCCCTTCCGATATTCCAGTAGAATCACAGTGTGTAAAATGTCTATATTCATATTTCTTAGCTGGTCTTTCTGTCTGTTGTACCAGATCACCTTTTTCTTCTTCAATGACCATCTTCTTCCATCTCAGATTTCCATTAGATGTTATGGGGAGTGTGTCGTGTATATAAGATATTCTTGGTTGATTATTGACATGGTATTTTTTTTTCTAGCCCCTTGCTCTGTTATAATAGTCTTGTACTCTGCCATTTTTAAGGTGGCGAGACGTCAGGCCAAAGCTGTTAGGGCTGTGATGAATGTAATCTCGCAAAAGGTTTCAAGCTCCTCTGAAACCAAAGCAGCAAAAACACTGGGGATTGTCATATTTGTTTATCTTGCTTGCTGGATCCCTTATTATATCAGCTCTTTGTCCGTTGAAAGCGTCACATCTGTATCTATGGTATGGTCTGTGTTCGGTTGGTTAATATGCATCAATTCTTCTGTAAACCCACTAATATATGCTATATTCTACCCCTGGTTTAGAGAATCAGCTAAATACATTATATCATGTAGGATATTTGAATCATCATCTTCAAGGTTTCATTTACTTCCAGACCACTTTTAACTTCAGACTTATACCCCCTTCCTCATAGACAAAGAATGGGAAGTACTTGTAATAGCCTTTTGATTGATTTCTCTGTTTTTGATCACTCAAACTGCCTTTTATTGTCTTTGTATTTTCAAGTCATTTCCATTCTCATTCGTGTGCAAAGTATAGAATGATGAAGCTATATCTAAATCATAAATGATCATATCTAAAATTTATGATGCCATCCTAACATACTATTGTAAGTAGAAATGAAAATGAAACCATAAATAAGAAAATAAATCCACAACATAGAGGGAATGACTGATTTTGTTTACCTCGACAGCATTTGAAATCAACTGTCCACTGTGCAGGCTTTCCTCCCCAGCCAGTGCAAAGACATGCTTCATGTGTACACATGTTCCTTTGCCTTCTTTAGCTGACACTGTGAAAGCAGACACCCTCCAATATTATTGTCTCTGTTGACAGCACATGAGTACTGGTTACCATGTTCCTCCTGCATAATAAACTGCTATCCCTGCACCAACAGGCATCGACTGCTGCCCCACTGATTTCATGGTTGCACAGAAAACTAGAACATTGCTCTCTGTTGAAATGAGCACCTGTAGCTGGAAGGCACTTTCAGTTGATAAAGCTACTAAAAAAATGAAAAAAATAATAGATTTCATATTTTTTCATTTGGCTGAGAGCGCAACAAACACTTTGAAACCCACTTGTAAAGATAAGCAGGCCATCTAAGTAATAATAACAATAATGCTACTACTACTAATATTTATTTCTACAGCATGTTGCATACCAGTGGCAGCTCTATATGCTTTGCAGACAGTTTTCATCAGTAATGACGTAAGTTTTAATTAGTCAAAGACAAAGTTCAAAATGTACTAAGATGGTACAGTTTTAATTAAACGCCAAGTTAAAGAGAGACATTTCCTTTTTTCTTTAATAAAAGTAAGCACTAATCTTGACTGTCGCATGAAACTTAGAATTAAGCTCCACAGTTTAGAAACATTACAACTGAAAGAGTGTTTTCCGCGATTTCTGTATTTTATGGAAGGTGTTTTTACAGAAGGTCAGTATCTGCTGATCCAAGATCTTCAGCTTGAACATAAACAGAGAGACGTTCTGTGATGTAGCAGGTTCTAGATTATTTAGAGCTTTATAGACGAGTCCAGAACTTAGAAGTCTATTCTAATAGATGCAAGTAGACAGTAGCTATTACATCTAGCACCAGCTCCACTAGCCCCAGGGGTCTTTATGGTGAGGCCATAATTGTACAATACTCTGCAGCACAGCGAATATGTACCAAAGCCAAAGGGCATCGTTCAAAACAGCACAAGCTCCGCTCCCTAACACCCGCTGCTCAGAACCCCAAGTATTGTCAATGCTTGGTCATGGGCATGAGGTTAGCTTTTTGATAGATGTTCTACACAAATAATTACACATAACCTATGTTTATAGACACAAAGGTACTCCTCTTTCTTAATCAACACAGATGGTGCTGCTCACAGGCTTCTAGACTAGATCAGTGTTTCTCAGCTTTGGTCTAAAAGGTTGGTTGGTCCACTCCAGTCCACTTCAGTCAGAAACAATAAAAGCATAACTGTTACATACAGGGCTCAGTATGCAGCGACAGATGAAAACAGAGAACTAATATAGGCAGACTAATGAGAGGGAAATTAACACGTTATTATGGCAACTATGGCAAGTGAGACCTCTGGTGGACAGGTTCCCCTCCCCACATGAGGCCTGGATGCAGAATGGTCAGGACTGGACGGTAAAAGACGTAAATGAGCACTGCATCCAGGACAATATCTGAACAGAGCCACATCCTTCCTAGTCTATACAATGTGCTGACCAGTGGCCTTGGCCCCGGGAATCCAGTAAGACCCTAACAAGACAGGCAGGGCTGCCGGCAATATTCAGTGGGGTACAACAGTGCTGGGGAAAGACCTGCTGGAAATACTGGTTTTAGTAATGAGACATGGAAAGTGGGTGAGTTTCTATAGCTAGGAGGCAGCTGCAGTCTATAAGACATAGGTTTTTATCTCTATGACTTAAATGGAGCAATGTATTGTGGACGCAATCCCATTTGGAAAGCCAGACCAGTTACCATCCGCTGGACCTTACAGGCGTATTTCCACGTCTGCTCATTCTGTCGCATCCAGTGATGCATAGTTAAGACTTCTGAAGGCTCCTCACACTAGGATGTGACAGGCCTGTTGAAGTATTTGTGAGAGAGAAATGAATGTGTTCTGCCCAGGTCAGAAAAGGACCAATCTGCCAATCCAAGGCCGTGGGCAGCATCTGTAGGGGGACAAGACGACAGGCTTAGGAGAACCTGTCAATGATAGCTAACCAACAAATGTTTGAAGTGCCCTGATGTAGTAACAAAAGCCATCTTCTATTTATATTTTGTCTCTTGCAGCAAACATTATGCGACCCCATGCAAGTCTATGGCACAGACCTATGATGATGTGGGGGCAGTTTGAAAGCTTTACTTTTACTGATGACCTCTAATATGTGAGAATACTCAGGAGGAATAGTGAAATCAGCACTGGTGTTGGGGCTTTCTACACTAGTAGTGCAACAAGGAATGGCCATACAGTGGGTGTGACAGTAATTACTCCAGTGAGATAATTCTTTATTTGACCAGGAGATGGAAGAGTTGTGCTGGGCCAGCCAATGGTATCCATCGCCAGTAAGGAAATTGTTTTATTGTAAGAAAGACCAACGTCAACCACAAGAGGGCTTGTGGGCTTTGTGACTTTACCAGAACCAGTGAGCTGGCCATCCATACCTTTTATGAGAAGAGGGGTTCTGCATGGAGAAATGGGTATTTCCAACCTTTGAACCAGTGATTTGTCGGTAAGTTTGCTGCCAGCTCCAGATTCTATTAGGGCTAAAACAGAAAAATGTTATTACACCATATCAAGCAAGCTTGAATGCTGAGTAAATCAAATTGTCCAGTTTTATACACAACTCCGAGTGTTGGGGCAGGTAAGCTGACCAGATGGAAAAGCATGAGGCTGGTATAAAGCAGGAAACGTATATAGTCCAGGAGCATCATTGTATTTATCAGGTCTGCCAGCACTGATCAAAGGGTGGGTCTCCAAACCTAGTGAGCTCCTACATAGGCAGCATTTTACGTCATAGTATGCACTCCTGACATGTAGACTGTCACAATTCTTACATACCTTAAACATGCTGTCTACTGAGGAACCTTATTTAGACCTGATTTTAAGGAAGCATCAAACACTTCCTTAGCTGCTACGACAATCCCATGATGCAACACAGGCTAATCTAGGAGCAGTGAAGTGGTTTTAAAATGTGAGTTATTTTGATTCTCTCTGGAGTTTTAATGTGTTTCTGGTCATATAATCACACAAAACAGTATTTTATTATCAACTCTGTAACAAGTCCTTCACGAGAACGCTGATACTTACACAGCTGCTACCTAGACAGCCTACCTAGACACTCACTAGGGTTTGAGACAGACTCAAAGTCTTACTAACTGCTGCTGTGGGGGCAGTGGTAGGTGGAGACTACAAAGAGTGTGCAGGAGTTCGTCCAGGATTCAACTTAGCTCTTGTAAGCTTTGTTCATGGGAGCATCTTTCCTTAAACTTACAATACAATATGTCTGGACTCATTTGACAAGACAATGGGTCTGTCTCAAAAGCTAGTGAGCTGTCTACATAAACAGCATCGCAGTAAGCAGCTGTCCCACTTCTTAGATACCTTAAATATATGACGCCAATGAAAGTTTACTATCAGAACTGGTTTTTAACTGGTCTGGTTTTAACTGCACCTTACACTCACTGTACTGCTGCTGTCAGAACACAAATGTAATTGTTTACATTTGTTACTTGCAACTTGCACTTTATGGCTGTTGCTCTTCATACTTGCACATAAAACACCTGTAACTTTTATTTCTTTTTTTAACTATATAAAAAAATACTTTTATTTACTTTAACTTATGTTATTATATATGTATATATATATTTTTTTAATTTTTTTCTTTTTCTATTGGTAAATGGAGGAACAGCAAAGTAAGAATTTCATTGTACAGTGTAACTGTCTGTTCTGCTGTGCATATGACAAAAAAAATCTTGAATCTTGAGTCATATTTTTGTTAGTAAATGTTTGCCTATTTTTTATATACTTTTTAATTTTCTTTATTCTTTAAATGTGGTGAATATTGTGTTTAATTTGGAGGAAAATGTAATCATATCTTTTATTATTTACATAGGGATTTTTACCAGTTACGTGCTGCAGAGCCTTGCTTGAAGAACTTACGTGTTGTACTTATTCAGCGACAGTAGGGGGCAGTGTGACGTGGCGACTGTGTTTACCTGCGCGGCTGAGGCAGAGAGCTCAGACTCGGTAAAAGCTGACGCCTTTGTCGTGTTTTCAGGTTAGTAATGTGAAATAACACTTCGGAGTGTAAGTCAACCTAGTTTTATGTGATAATTGTCGATAAAATAATCGTTATGTTGAGATGTAAGCTCCTGTTTTGAGGTTAGAAAACTAAGCCTTGTCGAGGGTAACTGGCTAATGCTAATCTTTTGGTAAACCAGCCCACGCGCGTCTCCCATTAAATTAAACATATTTATTGTTGTTTTATTAACATCCTCTTAAAAAACTATCTCTGAATGTTAATAAAAGTATTGTTTGTTAGTAGTTAGTCATGTTTTATACAGCATTTACGATTAATTCATACTGTAGTATATAGTTCAAACTACTTTTGGATGCATCTGCAGTGTTTGAATTGAGCTTATGCATATTTACATGCTATGTTTTGTTAAAAAATAGCCATATATATATATATATATATATATGGGCTGTGTATTGGCAAGAACCTGACCTTACTATTTTTTAAATCCTACTATTAAAACACACCACTATATAAACAGCACTATATAAACAGCACAGTGTTCTGGGTTGTTTGTTTTGTGTTAGCTGTGCGTGCTAGCTCTGCTGTTTGCTGATACTCACTGTATTCAGCCGCTTGCAGTGTCGTATCAGATTAGTAGATTTTTCTCCTCTTCCTGGATGAAACTGTAGCTGGAAATACAGAAATTAGGCTCATTTGTTTAACGCCATCGATCATCTCTCAGGATCGGCTTTAAATGCGAAGGGCAGTCGTGGCCTGAAGGTTAGGGATCCGGTCGTCTGACTGGAAGCTCGCTGGTTCGATCCCTGTGATCCCCCAGGCCACGACTGAGGTGCCCTTGAGCAAGGCACCTAACCCCCAACTGCTCACCAGGCGCTGTGGATAGGGCTGCCCACTGCTCTGGGCACATTCTCACTGGCCCCTAGATAGATAGATAGATAGATAGATAGATACTTTATTGATCCTGAAGGAAATTTAGCGTGTGTACACTAGTGTGTGTAGATGTGGGTGTTTCACTGCACGGATGGGTTAAATGCGGAGGTCAAATTCCGCTGTGTACCAAAAATACAACACATGGCTAATTCGAGTGTCTAAATTCTAAATTGGAGTAATATCTGCCGATCGAATATTTTGATTAAAAATCGTCCGATACCGATACATAGCCAATCGATCCTTTCATCTCTACACATGACCAAATGTACCAAACTCAGAGCAGCTCAAAACAAAGAGCAGCTCTGGTAAAAAAATTAAAAAGAAAAATTGTAAAGTAAAAACCCTTCAAAGCTCGCTGGTTTTAAACAGACAGAAAAATAAATATAAATAGTACCTTACTGACTAAACAATATTTATTGAGAGTTGTCATCACCACTCTCAATAATTCTTGGTAATCTGTAATCTATGTTCTTGGTAAATATAAATTATGTACACAAAACACTTTTTTTGGGTATTGTGTCTAGCATACGGTAATACAATGAACTTCTTGATATCACGTCTTGTTTTATGATATTTGTTTGATGTTTAACTATTAATCATTTTGCAATTATGTTTTTGCCTTTGTCTCTGTTTCACCAGATGGGTCCCAATGGAAATTATAATGCAGCATTAAATATTAGATGAGCAGCTGTTGTAAGGAACTAACTAGCCAATCATACATCAGCGGGAAGAGTTATGCTTAGGTATAAAAAGACATGACAAAACGCAAATCTCCCGGTATTACTGAACACCACAGGTGAACCAGTCCCAGCTGGCAGATCTCCATACAGATGAATCATACAGACTCTACACAGAACACCACAGTTCAGTACTGCTTTCCTGACAACAATGCATCTTGCAGAAAGGAGGTCCGAACGGGCCCCGCTTATATATTTTTATTCTTTTTTCTCACATCCATATCTGTGTTTGCTGTGTTGTTGAATATGCTGGTGATCGTTTCCATCTCTCACTTTAAGCAGCTCCACACTCCAACCAACCTACTCATCCTCTCTCTGGCTGTGGCGGATCTTATTGTGGGGCTGTTTGTTATGCCTCTGAATATCATGCTATATATAGACAGTTGTTGGTACCTTGGAAATGTTATATGTTCAGCTTTTTCAGTGGTTGGTAATCTATCAATATCAGCATCTATCTGTAATCTGGGTTTCATTGCAGTTGACCGGTATATTGCCGTAAGTGACCCTCTGCATTACACTAGTAGAGTCACTGTTTGTAAAATGTCTGTGTGCATAATTCTAGGGTGGTCTTTTTCTCTAATATATATTATTATTGTGATGCAGTGCAATGATCACCTTATTCCATCTCAGATGTCCATGATGTGCTATGGCGAGTGTGTGATCTATGTTAAGTTTTCCTGTTTTATTGTGGACCTTATATTTTCTCTAGTAGTTCCTTGCTTTGTTATACTCGTCTTGTATTCGCTGATTTTTAAAGTGGCAAAACGTCAAGCTAAAGCTGTTAGAGCTGTGATAAATGATGTCGCACACAAACACAGAGAGAAAGTTTTAAACTCTCCTAAAACCAAAGCAGCCAAAACATTAAGCATTGTAATATTTGTTTATCTGGCTTGCTGGATACCGTTTTATTTAAGTTCTCTGTCAGTTGATACCTTGGCATCTTCGTCAATGGTGTGGACTGTATTTATCTGGCTACTATACATTAATTCATCTGTGAATCCCTTAATATATGCCATTTTCTACCAGTGGTTCAGAGCATCAATTAAGTACATTGTAACCTGTAGAATATTTGAATCCTCATCTTCCAGGCTTTTGTTGTTTGCTGAGCATGTTTAATTTCAGACTGAATCTAAAAGCTGCACAGCCACAGACCATATTTAGAAACAGAAATAACAATAAGATGAAATGTAAGTGGAAATAATGAAATGGTGAAATGAGACTTGATTTAAAGAGGGAGGACATGCAGAGAAGAGTAGCTATAAGGCCTCTGCAGAAAAAGATGATACCCAGTTGCTCTTTGCTCACTTGACTAGTTGATGTCTTTGTAATTGCAGCTCACTCTGTTTATTTATTACAAATGAACCCAGAACTATATGAAATATCTGATCTATTTGTAGTTATTTTTTGTCATTTTTACCGAGCAAAAGTATAAGATTGATGTGTAATTCATTTTAACAGCGCCAGGTGAATTTATTTGATTAAAAAATATACTAATATTTGAATGAATACAAATCGATTCAGATATTTAAAATATTTAAGAGCAAATGAATGTGGCAGGAAAGACAGCAACATGGTTTAATCTGAGCATAGTAGAAATAAAACAAAAACAAATATAGTGCACTATTTAATGCACACTGGATGTTTCCACTTTAAATACTTTGATGTTGTTGCGTACAACAATTCTATGTTTTAGCTCTATGTAACTACTGTAATCCTTACAGTAAGAAACATGCAATATGCAAGGCCATGAAGTTCATTATTCATTGTTGAATCTTGTGTTGGTTCAATTGATTTCTCTATACTGGCCAATAATGTTGCTTCACTCGTGCTATATCCACCAATATGGTGGAACAATTTTGTACTGAGTAACACAGAAGTAAATTAATGAGATAATAATAACAGAACTTATAAGTAACATAAGTAACATAATCCCATTGAATTTTTGCAATAATTGGCCGAGGACTCCCAGCCAGCCTTTAAGGCCCTGAAGCAAGCCCTAATGAGCACAATTGTCCTGGCACCCCTGGACCATAACCTGCTTTAAAATAGCTTTAACTTGAATTCAATTCAATAAAAAAAACAAATCATTTTAGTATGTGCAAATATAAATAAATATCAGTAATAAATCAAATTAGTACCATCTCTGTACTCTGTTACTATAAAAAATATAAATAAATTAATTCGCTTTAGCCTTGCAAACTAGTAAATAATGTACTCAGGTAGCTGACTAGGATGATATACCGTGGTGACTGCTCACTCAGCCTACTGCAAATGAATAATCTCTTTTAAAGCCAGCAAATAATAGAAAAATAGTGTTGCAGGCCTGTTATTACCCAAGCTCGACTCTACTATAGGGTAGCCAAAGGGATTTTTCAGTCACACTGAAATTGGAATCATTGGATTACCAATGATAATATTAATTGTTGCTAACTGATTAGACATTTGGAACCAAGGTACAACATGCCTAATTGGTTCTTCCTAATTGAGATGGCTCCGTCACAGCTTTACACAGGAGTCTATGAACATGTTAAAGAGAGTTTGAAAGAGGTCCTAGTGGTTAGCCTTAACTTGGGTAGATAAGGAATTCATATTGAAATGCTCAGTAATGCAAGTTCAACCATTCCTTGGCTTACACTGCTGAGACTACCTTCAAAGACACGTTTACAGAATAGATTGCGCCAGAGAAGCACATGTGTGTTGTATTAGAAGACATTGCAAAGGACATGGTCACGGCCATGAAGGATTTTCCTGTCTTGAGAGTATTTAGATTTGGACTAAAAGAACTTGTTAACAACTGTAATAAAAGTTACACACCAAATTTAACATGGTTAAAAAGTTTGAAAAGCCTTTATGTGCCTTTGCATACCAGGATCTGGCAATCACATTAAATGTTAAACGGGGGCTTCATGTTCTAGCACCCCATTTGCTACACTTGGACTTAGCAGTCCATTGGCATGCTAGAGACCAACCAGACCTGATTTCCTTCATTCTCTTCCCTGCTAACCAGTTTTCCAAGTGCCCTGTGCTGTAATACAAAGAATGAAAGGTTCAATTCACTTCAGTAAAAAAAGAAGAACAAAAAACAGAAGGGAATGCTTCAGGACTTTAGTAATCCAATACCTAATCCAATATGGCAGATAAATGTTAGAACAAAGTCAAACTTCACAAGCCAGTAGGGCCTGACTTGCCCTTTCCAATGAGCCCTGCATACACAGCATTCAGGAAACCAAAGAGGCAGTCCCCAATAATCACTAGGCTCCTCACCTGTTGTCTTCTCTGTGATGTCAATGTTGTTAGTTTTATAATTACGTGATAAGCGACTAGTCAACGTTGAGCTTGAAGCGTTATCACTGAGCAGTAAGGTAGACCAGCAACCTTTAGTCATCATCCTTGATTAGCAGTGCATTATTATAAGTATAAGCACACCTCAATGATAAATACACATAGGGAAGTATAAACCTTGAAATGTTCATTTCACAAACGCCTCTGAAAAACATAGGGAACTGTTGTTTCACAAACACACACACAGACATGATTATTTGAGCTTAGTAATAGAGGGAAGGATCGATCGGCTATGTATCGGCCAATTTTTAATTAAAATATCTGATCAGTGATCGGCTGATATTTCTCCAATTTAGCCAATCTCGAGAGCCAATCGATAGCGTTAAACAAATGAGCCCAATTTCTGTATTTCCAGCTAGCGTTTTATCCAGGATGAGAAGCCCTCTGTGAAACCCCCTCCGGCCAGCTCCCTGCAATTCCTATCTGAACCACTAGGTGGAAATACATACCGTTTAATTTTTTACAGACTGACTAAAGCAGCGGCCTTGCGAGAACAGTGTACGGCGTTCACCGCATGTCGGATAGAAAACATCGTCCATCTGGCAGTGTTTTACCGTATGTGACGCAGACTCATCCAGGACGTTTTTAAAATTTATGAAATCGGCGTGTCTCGTGGGAACCAAAACATAGACATTTACCACTACTATCTGATACGGCACTTAAGAGTCACCATGTGTCTGAATACAGTGAGTATCAGCAAACAGCAGAGCTAGCACGCGCAGCTAGCACAAAACAAACAACCCGGTACGAACAGAACAGCAGCAACAATTCAAGATCTACATTTAATGATTACAGTTTTAGTTTAAAATAGTCTGCATTTAATGACTGCAGTTTTGACTGCATTTATTTAATTACCTTTTTTCGTTTTAAATTAAGGGTCTAAATTGAATGATTGCAGTATTAGTGATATTTGTTTGATTTACTTTGTTTATTTACTGTTAATTAAGTTAAAAATATTATGCTGTTTCACATGAGCTCATTAAAAATGATAATAATCCAGTTTCGAGCACATTTCAAGACTTGCTTGCGCTAATAACTACATGTAGCCCTGCCGTGGCATATAGCCCCGCCCTCGGTCGGTATGGGCTATCGGCCGATTGTGCTGAACAGTGATCAGCAATCGGAATCGGCCTCAAAAACGCTGAGCGGTCCATTTCTACTTAGTAGTCATGAAAGAGCATGTGTTTATTTATGTCAGTGACCTCATTATGGTCAACTGGGATATCCCTGTATAATAACTTCTTTTAAAGTTTTTGACACCACCAGACTTTAGGAAAGCCTGTCCTAGATGGAATGTTGTAGGGGAGACTCACTTTGTTCATTGGGATGTTTTTCCTTTCTATTACAATCCATTTCTTAATCATGTTTCCTCAAATGAAAGGGCATCCAAGAGGGCACTTTTTGAGTGCTTCTTTATCTGAAAAATGCTTGTAAACAATAGATTATCCCATTGTGAGGGCACTTATATGGCACCACGTTATATTTTCCATCCATTCTCACCCATGTAGGGTGAGGGCAATTCTACAGTAGAGGGTCACCTAATTGGGCATGCCTTTGTTGTCTTAACTGTAGAAAAACTGTATATGGTTCTGCCATCTGTATAGGAAAGGGGACCCTTTCACGTATGTGCAGCACAAAGGGCTGGAAGGACACCTAGACCGTTGTAAGGGCACCTTGTAGGGCACTGCATTACACTTTATAGAGGGCACTCTATGGGCATTTTTCCCCAATTTTTGAATATTTGATTAGTGACTGTTGTAAGGGATCTACTAGCCAATCATATATCAGCGGAAAGAGTTATGCTTAAGTATAAAAACACATGACAAACTGTGAATCTCCCAGTTCAGTGTGACTGAAGCCACAGGTGGATCAGTCCCAACTGGCAGATCTGCATACAGATGAATCACACAGACTCTACACAAAACATTACAGTTCAGTACTGCTTTCCTGACAACAATGCATCTTGCAGAAAGGAGGTCCGAACGGGTCCTGCTTATATATTTTTATTCATTTTTCTTTCATGTATATCTGTGTCCACTGTGTTTCTGAACCTGCTGGTGATCATTTCCATCTCTCACTTCAAGCAGCTCCACACTCCAACCAACCTGCTCATCCTCTCTCTGGCTGTGGCGGATCTTATTGTGGGGCTATTTGTTATGCCTCTGAATATCATGCTATCTATAGACAGTTGTTGGTACCTTGGAAAAGTGACATGTTCTGTTTTTTCAGTGGTCAGTAATCTATCAGTAGCAGGATCAGTCTGTAGCTTAATTTTCATTGCAGTTGACCGGTACATTGCTGTCAGTGACCCTCTGCATTACACTAGTAGAGTCACCGTAGGTCGAATGTCTGTGTGCATAATTCTCAGCTGGTCTTTTTGTCTAATGTATATTATCATTTTAATGCACTTCAATGAGCAGCTCACTCCGTCTCAGATGTCCTTTAGGTGCTACGGAGAGTGTGTGATCTATGTTAAATATTTCTGGGTGATTATTGACCTTGTGTTTGCTTTTCTAGCTCCTTGCTCTGTTATACTCGTCTTGTATTTACTAATTTTCAAACTGGCACGACGTCAAGCTAAAGCTGTTAGCTCTGTGACAAATGGGGTCTCGCACAAACATAGAGAGAAAGATTCAAACGCCTCTGAAACCAAAGCAGCCAAAACATTAAGCATTGTAATATTTGTTTATCTAGCTTGCTGGATACCGTTTTCTTTAAGTTCTCTGTCAGTTGATACCTTGACATCTTCAGCAATGGTGTGGACTGTATTCATTTGGCTAATATACATGAACTCCTCTGTGAATCCACTGATATATGCCATTTTCTATCAGTGGTTCAGAACTTCAACTAAGTATATTGTAACCTGTAGAATATTTAAATCCTCATCTTCAAGATTTAATTTGTTTGCTGAACATGTTTAATTCCAGACCAGTCCAGAGTTGCACAGTTGCAGTCATGCTACATGTAAAATGAGAATAATTATAATAATAATTTTTATTATTGTTAAACATGAAAATAATGATAATAGGAGATGAGAATAGCCTTAGAAGCAGAGAGGAGGAGAAAGGCCTTTGCATAAATGCTACTCTGTTGCTCTTTACTTTCTTGAACTGTTAAATACTGGTAATGCCTTATGCCTATAATTTCAGCTCACTGTGTTTCTTCATTCCATGACACCCAGAACTATATAAAATATCTGATTATATATATTTATAGATTCTAGAGTGGAGTTTGAGGTTATGATATGTAGTATGTGATATATAACCATTCATTTCTTACAAAATATTTAAACAAATACCTCAAAGCAGATATTTACTGACCATGCAATTGACCGGACCATGGTAAAAGTAATGCAATTAAGTGCTTTGATTAATTAAGGAATCAATGAAATGATTTAAACATGAACTGAATTGTTAAATAATTATTGTCAGCTTCCCCAACACACATGTTGTTTGCACTACACCTACAAAACCATATGTGGTACTCACAAATTTGTTGAAAATAATTCAATTCAATTCAAGTTTCCAACAAAAAATGTCAAACATGTTAATTCAGTTCCCAGACATTACAATTCGATGAGCTGCTTTTTTTCTTTCTTTGTCCTTTATGCAAATATATTAAAAAGATATGTGCGCTTTTGGAAAATTTGATTCAAATGTTGCGTTTGCACTTTATTTTACAAAAATCACCGAAACATGCAATTCAACAAAGATGCTCAAACTTTTTCTGGAAGCTGTATAGTGATAAAGCTTGTCCTTCTGTCCTCGAATAAGCCAACTTAAGTAGCCACAAATGCAAATTATACATTTAGGAAAATGCCATTTGTAGGCATGTATTCCAACAAAAAATCTGACTTATTATCTGCATTATTTTTTTTTTTATTACCACAGAGCAGAAACATGAAGTCAATTTAATGGTTGCTGTAATGGAATTTATGAGAAGTTAATAAATTCAGAAAATCAAAAAACGGATGTACACCATCTGCAGCATTAACCACTGTAAAATCCAGATTTCCTGGCTAGCTGCTTTCCTTGCAGAGCACTGTGGCACTCACAGTGCAGCCTTACTGCACATTGCATGCACAGGTTAACCATCGTTTTATGGAGGTGGTTGAACTTGAGGTTTCAGTGCATACATTATAGCCTTAGTAAGGGTCCTGTACAGCTGGGCACAGCCATCTTTGGAATACATGCTGTCACCGCCTTGTAAGTAGGTCAGGTTGTTTTTAATGGAGAAATGTTAGTTGGGCTGTTTTGTGCTAACTCGTACAAGGATGTTACTGTTGAAGAGTCTGAATCTCAGTGAAGTGGTGGGTTTTTGCTGCATATGATATGTTTGCTGCAAACTCTGTGCTGTCTTTGTTGCTGTTTTTTGGAAAATGACAAATAAAGTTGCTCCATGGCGACCTGCTGCAATCGAATGTGGATGGCTTCTTCTGCCAATGGATTGTTAACTTTCTTGGAGACAGTTTGTGCAAATACGGCCCTACCTGTCACAATCCTATTTCTTCAGCATAGGGCCACCTCAGGGGTCCATGCTCCCACCTCTACTTAACTACGTGTTACCAAAAATGATAAGTCCACCTTATCAAGAGAGATGCAGCCCATCTAGCCACATGGTGTACGACAAACACTTTGGAGCTAAACACCCACAAACCAGTGGAATAGATGTTCCTGAGAAATCACCCTAAGAGCTGCCACCCACTTGGTTATTAAAAGCAATGCTGTAGGTACTGTAGGCTCATTTCTAGAGATTGGGCCGATCCGATACAATATCGGTATCGGAGCCGATATTGACGTAATTTAATGTATTGGATATCGGGCCAATGTGTTATTTCAACTATTATTTCAACTATTTGAAATCTTGTTGAAGTTGCTGCTGCTGCTGATACAATTTTCTTAATACTTGAACTGTTTAGATCATGCAGTCAGTTATATTGTATTTAGCATACTAGAAAGGTTTTTGATATATAAGATGTTTATTTCAGTTTTGTGTTTTAAATATTTGATATATAAGAAAACTATTGTGTTTGTATATGCCTTTGGAATGCATTTATATGAAATGCATGTGTGAACTCTTAAGTGCTGTGTCTATTTCAGCCTCATTATGTAACCTTAAACATATTACCAATGATAATAAACTAAAGGGCCCTTATATCGGTATTTGTATCGGTATCAGTATGGGCAGTTATATATCGGTATCGGATCGGAACTGAAAAACACTGGATCGGCTTATCACTACTCATTTCCTCGACTTCCACAGCTTCTTCCCTGTTTCACCATATCTCCTCTTTTAGTATGCCCCCCCACCCCCATTCTACCTCAGACTGGACTAAAATTGGTTTATTTGTGAAAAGGCTGCTTGTTCCTGTAGGAACCTGATGCTCTACTTCCATTATTAGCAAGATGATAGAGTGTGCACAACGCAAAGCTCAGAGTCTCTGCAGATATCACTTTTTGGTATTTTTTAGTCCACTAGATTTGGAACTTCCTCAGAACATCATGCCATGGACTGCATAGCATGTGCCAAGACAGTATACAAAGGTGCGGAAGGCTAGGCGGACTATGGGCTATCAAATGGAATAAACCGTGTGATATTGTGGTTGTGATGGAGATGTCTGAACAGCGGCATTTACAACAGCATGGTGGAGCTGGATGGACACAGTGGCTGAAGACCCCAGGTTAAAGCGAAGTCTGTGCATTTAGTTAAACAAAACATGGTGTACGGCCTGTAACTGAATGTCAGCGCTTGGAGTATATTCTGCTTACCAAGAGAACACTGTTACTGTCACTGCATTCTTCATTTCTCTTGATGCCAATTCTAAGCTGGCTATGGATCAGCTAAGTGCAGCCACATTCAAACAAGAAACTGCACACCCAGGTGGACCCAGGAGCACGCCATCCGACTCGCTTTATTCTCCGACTGCTGCTTCTCACCTGTGTGCGCGCCGCAATCCTGAATCTGCACAGATCTGATTGGTTGAGGTTTGGTGATTTTACTACGCGCATGATTGGTCTGTTGGGTTACTGCGCCGCAAAGCTCGTATACCGTAAAGACTAGAAAAGCTCCACCACTTAAAATAAACACGGTCAACATTAAATTGTTCTTAATAGTTTATCAGTTTGGGTCCGCATTGGACAACGCCTGGGTCCGGACGTGGACCGCGGCCTGCCTATTAATGACCTCTGCACTACAGACTCTCACATGGACACATATGACCAGGCTGGTCATCAAGTTCAGTGACCTGGGAATCAACACCTCCTTGTTTAACTTGGTCTTGGATTTCATGACAAAGAGACCTAAGCCTATGAGATTGAGCAGTCATATGTTCATATACGAGGCTGTGTATGGAACCTTCTGCTCTTCTCCTTGTTCACCCACAACTGCATTCCTCCAGATGTATCAAACTTCTTCATCAAGTTTGCAGACTTCCTCACAGTGGCCTACTGCAGCATTTGTCCACAGCAAGGAGCTCCAGCACACAAACATGGAGCTGAAGTTTCAAACTTCTCCCATACCAATAGCTGGAACTATCATTTTTGTTGATCTCTTACTGTTTTATTCGACTTCACTGTCAGTTGAAGGTTTGATGTGGTCTTACAGTAGTGCAAGCTGTTGATCTTTACCATGTTGAGCCAGAGTGAAGAGGGTCAATTTAATAAAGTAATGTAATAACACTCTCACTGTAATGAGGTAATGCTGAAGCTTGGATAAGTGACTGATGTAACAGACAAACTAGCCAATCGTATGTCAATGGGAGGATTGAGTTTCCGTATATAGAGACATGACAAGGGCAAGTTTGTCAGTACAGTACAGTCAGTACAGCTGGATAAGCTCAACAAAATAAGTTTAAACTGGACGACAAGCGTCTGTTTCAGATGGATAACACAGACTACAGGCAAAACATCCCAGTGGAGTACTGCTTTCCAGGAAATAACTCCTCTTGCGAAAAGGACGTCCGAACTGGCTCTGCTGATATATTGTTGTACATCTTCCTCTCATGCATTTCCGTTTTCACAGTTTTTTTGAACCTGCTGGTGATCATCTCCATCTCTCACTTCAAGCAGCTCCACACTCCAACTAACCTGCTCATCCTCTCTCTGGCTGTGGCAGATCTTCTTGTGGGACTATTTGTTATGCCTGTGAATATAATGAAAGTAATAGACTCCTGTTGGTATCTTGGAAAGGTTGCATGCATCCTTTCTGTGGTAATTAATGGTCTTTCAACATCAGGATCTCTATTAAGCTTGGTTTTCATTGCAGTTGATCGGTACATGGCAGTGTGTGTCCCTCTGCTTTACACCACAAGAATGACCGTTTGTAAAATGTCTGTCGTTATAGTTCTCTGCTGGACTTTTTGCCACTTGTATACAATCATCTATTTTTACCTTAATGACCATCTTCTTCCATCCCAGATCTCCACTAGATGCTACGGAGAGTGTGTAGTGTTTATAAAACACACCTGGGTGGTTGTTGACCTGGTCGTTTTTTTTGTTGCTCCCTGTTCTATTATACTGGTTCTGTATTCAATCATTTTTAAAGTGGCGAGACGTCAAGCCAAAGCTGTTAGAGCTGTGATGAATGCTACAATGAAAGAAGGAGAGAAAAATTCAGATTCTTCTGAAAGCAAAGCAGCAAAAACACTTGGAATTGTCATTTTTGTTTATCTGGCTTGCTGGATACCATTATATTTAAGTTCTCTGTTTAGTGAAAGTGCAACTACTTCATCAATGGTGTGGACGGTTTCTGGCTGGCTAATATACGTGAACTCCTCTGTAAACCCATTAATTTATGCCATTTTCTATCCATGGTTCAGAGTGTCAGTTAAGTACATTACTACTTGTAAAATATTTGAATCCCTGTCTTCACAGTTGAATGTGTACAAAGAATGCTCTTAACATAAGGCTGGATTCAGCTGACAAAGCTGAAAACTTGTAGAAGTGTATTTTCTGAAATGAATGTGATAAATTTGTGGCATGTATAGTTATTTTCCTCTCTTTCTCTCACTTGGTCATTACTCGTCATGGCTTTTAGCATTCTCATCTTCAAATCAAATACTTCTGATTTGAAACCTTATGAAAGAGCATAACCTTGATAGAACCATGGCTAAATGATGGCATGGCATGGTTCTGATATCTACAGTAATGTATGCATGTTTAATAGTAACTCTAACTGCAAGCCATTGTTGGTGAATTTCTGCCTGTTGAATTTGTTGTTATTCACCTTTTTATTGATATATAGGAAATATGTCAGCTTAAGGGAAACACAACTGCAGGTACATTGTGATATTCTTAAAGGGCAGATCTCCATTTACATGTTACTAAAATATCCTGATAGCTCAGGCAGCTGAAGCAAGTTCCAATAATCTTCATGAAGGGCATCCTACTTCAGTAATGTCCTCTTTCTTTGTTTTTCAGTTATCAGGAGCTTATAACTGTTATAAACAAATGAAGTTTATGCACATGTGATTGTGGTCCTACTTCATGCCCGTTTCCTGTTCAGATGTTTTTGCTTGAGTTTAGATTAGATTAGATTCAACTTTGTCATTGTGCAGAGTGCAGGTACAAAGCCAATGAAATGCAGTTAGCATCCAACCAGAAGTGCAAAATACATTATTATTTACATAAAGTGCAAAACAGAAATGACTAACAATTTTATTATTGTATATGTGGTGGGATATAAATAAATATATAGAATGTAGGTGTACACAGAATGTGAGATCAGGGGGTGGTATATAAAAATAGAATATAAATTACTATATATATATATATATATATATATATATATATATATATATATATATATATATATATATATATATATATATATATATATATATGTATATATATATATATGTATGTATATATATATATATATATATATATATATATATATGTATGGAAAGCAGACAATTATCCAGACTGTCTGAAGCGTTCAGATATTTCTTCAGTGAAAATGCAGGGTCCTCGGCCAACTCCTTAAAAACAACGCTACAACATTATCCCTCCTCTTCCAGACTACAGTCAGGTATCGATTGGCCCAACCTCCCCTTTCTCTATCTTTTTGATATTTGAGTTTGTGTACTATTGGCCATGCCTGTCTGGTTTCGACTTCGGACGTTTTTTTTGACTACTTGTTTTTGCCTTGGCCTTCGGTTCATGTTTTTGCCTGTGCTCCTTTTCGACCCCTGCCTGTTCCTTGACTAGGCTTTTGAATTAATCCTTTTGAAATAAACCTTAAAACTGTTATTTTGCCGCACTCGTCTGCTTCTCATGAGTGCGACTCACATGGTGACTACGAGAGTAAATGGCATTCTATTTTTATTGCTGGGTGTTCTTGTTCTCTGTGTTCACAGTACCTGAGATAACATTGGCATGCATTCTTTTTAGAGGCAGCCATTTCAACGATTTTGACATGATGATCTCTTTAGCAGACGCCTCCTATCGTAAGTGATGACACAGTGCTGAATATCAGAAAGATGAGTGATGTAAGATGTGAGCTAGCCACTCATATGTCAGTGGAAGGGTTCATGCTTAGGTATAAAGTAGGAGGTCAGAAAGGCAAATCTCCCAGCTCAGTATATCATGTATAGTGCCTGCCAAGCCCAGAAATGCACATAGCTCAGTCTGGGTTTTGGGTCAGGGACAGTTGAGAATCACATCTAGGGATCAGAATCAGGACATGGTCCCCAGGTTGGAACTCTCTGGGCTCCTGCTGTTGGGCCTGTTGATGCAGATGCTTCTCTAAATGTCTGTAATCGCTTCCCTGATTGTGCTGCAGCTGACACTGGTCCTGGTGGGGAGGGTTCAATTCAGAACAAGGCCAGCATGTTTACCATGTCTACCAGTTTTGTGGGGGGTAGTCTGGGGGGCTCTAGTGGTAGAGCCCAGAAAAACTGCTCCGTAGCAACCTGTTCTACTAGTTCCATAACTCTGACTCTCATGAGCTGCAGGAGCTGGTGCATCTGCTGGCGTAGTATCTGGCTTATTCTATAGCAAGAGTGGCCTGGGCCACCTGAGCCTGGATCTCAGCCTTGAATTGATCGTAAACTCAAAAGGCAGAGAGAAAAAAGCTAGCTGGGTCTTACCAGTCAAAAAGGGGGCCAGAATCTGGTCATTTGTAGTTACTGATGGGTTTGATTGTTTTCTTGGTGAAAACCTTATTGGTCTTTGACCCTTAGTGGTGTAAGCAACCTCCTTAACCTCACCTGCCATATAATCAGAACTTTCTTCTCTCTATTTATCCTTGTGGTACCGTTGGACGTCCAATCACATACAGATTTTGCCTGACACATTATGGGCAGCCATTGAACTTTTCTTTCTTTATTATTGGTGGAGCTTGTTTGCCTGTGAAACACTGGCACTTCCCATCTGACTGATTGCTGTGTGGACAGTCTTATTGAATGTACGAACTTAATAAATGCATCTATGTTCTTGGCCAGTTGTTGTATAGCGTCACTTACACTTTTCACTTGCAGCCATAATTTTAACTTTTTACAGCACAGGCCTTTGTTAATGTACCTCTAGCTGTGCACCATGGACATTTGTTTGACTGCCCTAAGAGCTGACTATCTTTGACTAAAGTATGGGCTTTATCTTTCTACGGATGTCATGGTGCTTTGGCCCTTGCTGCTGCAGCTCTATCACACACTATTAAACTGTTGAGGGGTTGTATGTTATCTCTATTGTGCATACATACCACCTTAAGTTCACTTGTTGTCATTGTATATAAGTATGTCATTAAAAGTGCCTGGTTTGACAATTATACTGTAGCAGATGCTACTGTGACCGGTGTCTTCACCAGTTTGACTCGCTAGAATTTTAAGCTCTCAGTGGGGAAGGTAGGGAAGGTCCCTTACTGGCATTACCTTCTCATTTGTCTTTTGTGGCCCTAATTCTGTATGCTGACTAGTATGTCTAGACACATAAGAATTTTCGTACTCCGCTCCATGGCCCAACTTGACCTCTATAGCACTTTCTGTCATTACACTACAACTATGGTCTATATCAATATTTGATGCACAGGATGAGAACCATAAACTTCAAAAATTTGCATTGCAACCAAATCAGAGCTGAACTGAACAGCTTCTCGTATAGCAGCTTAGGCTACAACAGTCCATAGATATGCCCCTAAAGTTTAGCATGTAAAAAAGCCTGTTTTAATACCCATGGGTATGAGTGAAAACTACAGGTATGAAACATTGTGTCCCCCGTCAGCTCCAGAGTCCAAACCAACGCTACGGACTCCGTTACCCAGAACTCTGCTACAAGTCACACAACTACCGGTCCGGGTCATCAGACTATTGATTGTCACCTGTGCCCTCTGCATGTCTTTGTTTGTTGCCAAGTTTTGACTGTTACAGCATTATGAAGTGTTCTATTGTTCTAGTTACTATTACCGTGTATCACCTTTTTCCGTCGCTCAACTCTGTTTCTGCTAAGCCCTGTATATTGGATAGCGTGTATGACCTTATTCTGTTTTTCGACTGTGCCTTGCCCTTTTTGCTGAACCTCATGGTTTTTGGACACTCGCCTGTAATATCACTTCGTCTCTTTGGTATGTCCTCTGGTTTCTGTTTGGCTACTCTGGTCTTAACACGGACTGTTTTTGACATTGCCTTTTGTCACACGCCTTATATTATTCAATTCTGTTGGGTTCAGACACATAATTCGAATATCCCAGAGAGGGGGTTGATGGAATCACTATTTTCATGGCTCCGTGCCACGTTGTCATTTAACTTTAAAACATGGCCATATGAAATGTCCTGCAACAGCTGGGAAATATAGGAAAAATTAAATATTTAGGGTTTACCCCATTTATCAATTCCTATCAGAATCAATGTTTAGATGTTTTAATTTGGATCTGGAACATTATTTTTTTTTTGCTAGAAATATAAGCAGTGCCTCTGTGTCCTAGTCACACTAATCTTTAGTTTCTGAGCAAGAAGCAGATGATCCACAAATTGTATTACAGTGCTGCCCCCATATGGTAAAACAGTTTCAAGATGAATGAATACACCTACACTCCACTCAATCCCTTAATCCGTGGATACTGTGCTCAAAAAGGTCTGAAAGATGACTTAGGGTATATTTCTAATTATTTGAAATTTTTATACATTTTTATGCCCTACAGCATTCACGTATTTTAACTAACAACAGATAATAGTTTACAGCTTGGTCTGACAGTGCAGTGGGTGGTAGTAGAGGTGATGTAAGAACACAAGATGAATACAAAAAGTTTGCTTTGTGAATAGCATGCGAAGGCTATTTTCAGCACACAGGCTGAAGCATTTTCAAGAACGCTGCCACATATAATTAATCAGACAAACATGTAGGACATAAGTGCAAGTCAGAATGTTTAATGTGGTCCAATATAAAGAAACCAAGGGCATCCACGAAAGTAATGTAACAAAATAGAGCATGTAGAAATAAAGAAATAAAGAACTACAGAGCATACGGTAAACAAAAATACAAAGCAACAGCAAAAGCAGGGAGAGAAATTAAAACTCTGCATAAACACAAAGTAAACAACTAGGGGTCTAAATACACAGGAAGCTAACCAGAACTAATGAGAGGACTAATGAGAGCACTGGGCTACGAACTATCTGTGTGTGACAAGGTGGCAGGGCTTGGACTACCTGATGGGGACAGAGCCAAACAACAATGAAAACACATGGCAAGAAATAAGAAAAACACAAGGAAGTGCCAAAAGTGTATACAAGGGTAGGGCTGAACAGGATGTGATATAAACCACTGACAGGGAGCAGTGACAAGGTGGGCAAGAGGCTGTGTAGTGGGCAGGTTTATCAGTGGGCCAGGAGACACAGGGCCAAAGAAAGGTAAAGAGCTTTAGAGGCTACGGGCAGAGCTGGAAGGTCAGTAGACTGGAGAGCCAGTAGGTTAGCTGGCAGGTCAGGAAACACAGGTGAGGCCACATCAATGTGTTTGGGTGCAGGCAGCCCTGTGGAGCACATTACTGTGAGAGCTAACATCATCTCACAAGTGCTGTCTGGAACATCGAGTGGTGCTGCCACATCCTCAGAGGCAGATGGGCCTACTGCGTGTCCTCAGAGGCACGTGGGCGTCCTGCAATGTCCAATGTCCGGAGGAGCTGCAGGATTGTCAGAGGTCCCAATATGAGCCCCAGGAGGAGCCACAGGCCAGGCGAGGACCTTAGAAAGGTCATAAAAAACATGCCTATTGCACAGCTGTCCTGCCTGAGTAAAGTTCAAGTGCTGAAAATATAGTTTACCTTGCATTTGACATAAGGATATAATGGTTCCAGCCATGAGGGAACACAGCAATAAAGGTTTACCGCCCTGATGGTAAGTGAGGAGGTTTTCCATAAACTCAACATTCTTGACACAGGAGTGGATCTGGCTTGCTGCATCCATCATGACCTATGTGTTATGTAGAGCAATTAAATGTCTAACAATTAAATGTTAGAACAATTAACATTATTATAATCTAGAACTTGGGTTTGGAATTGGACAGGAGAATGATCTGGTTTATTGGAGTCCATCACTGAGAAAGTACAAGACACAATAGATTATTAATGCATTATTCTCAACCCAGGGCTAAGAATCCTAGCTGATGGACACTGATGTAACATTGAAAAGCTGATTACTGAATGATGTAGGAGGTAAACTAGCCACTCATACACCAGTAGGAGGATTCATGAAGAGGTATAAAGAGACGAAACTGCCAGATCTCCCAGTTCAGTATTACTGGACGATACAACTGAATCAGTTCCAACAGGCAGACCTACAACTACTTCAGATGGATGACACGGAGTATAGGCAAAACGTCTCAGTTCAGTACTGCTTTCCTGAAAACAACTCATCTTGCACAAAGGAGGTCCGAACAGGTCCCGGGAATTTATTTCTGTATGTTTTTCTTTTATGCATATCTGTCTTCACTGTGTTTCTGAACCTGCTGGTGATCATCTCCATCTCTCACTTCAAGCAGCTCCACACTCCGACCAACCTGCTCATCCTCTCTCTGGCTGTGGCGGATCTTCTCGTGGGATTAATTGTTATGCCTGTAAAAATAATGCAGCTTTTTGACACCTGCTGGTATCTTGGAAAACTGGCGTGCTCTATTTCTGAAATAATCATTGGTCTCTCAGTGTTAGCATCTCTCTACAACCTGGTTTTCATTGCAGTTGATCGGTATGTGGCTATTAGTGACCCTCTGCTTTATTCAAGCAGAATAACAGTTTGTAAAATGTCTCTGTGCATAATTCTAGGCTGGTCTTTGTGTCTTCTGTATATTATTATGTTTATGTACAGCAATGACCACCTCACTCCAGCTCAGATGTACTCCAGATGCTATGGAGAGTGTGTAGTGTTTGTAAAATTTTCCTGGGTGATCGCCAGTGTGCTATTTTTCTTTCTAGTGCCTTGCTCTATTATACTGATTTTGTATTTGCTTATTTTTAACGTAGCGAGACGTCAAGCCAAGGCTGTTAGAGCCATGAGGAACGGGGCCTCAGGCAACCATGGGGCTAAAGTTTCAAGCGCTTCTGAAACGAAAGCAGCCAAAACGCTGGGGATTGTCATTTGTGTTTTTCTTGCTTTCTGGATACCATTTTATGTAAGTTCGTTATCAGTTAAAAGCTTGACAACGTTGTCAATGGTGTGGACTGTGTTTGGCTTGCTTATGTGCACCAACTCTTTTGTTAACCCACTAATATATGCCATATTCTATCCATGGTTCAGGGAATCGGCTAAGTATATTTTAACTTGTAGAATACTCGAGTCTTCATCTTCAATGTTGAATTTGTATAGAGAGCATTCTTAACTGGGATTTCTGCTGACAAAGCTGAGATCATGTCACAGATACTATCATAAAAAACAAACCTAGAAAAGTTATTTTTAGTTTTGTAAAATGTTACACAACATTGTAGAAATGTATATTCGACATGTTAATATTAGTTTTATACATTTGACAGAAATGTTTGGCATTATGTATCTCTGTTCCTTTTGTATTTTTCCACATTTCTTGTTGCTGTTATCTGTTGGCCAGTGGCTTTTGTTGCTCTTGTTTGTCCTTTTTACCATTACAATAATCAGCTTATTTCTTTTTTAACAGAAATAAGATTTTGTAATGCATACCTGTTGAAAACCTTTGCTAACAATGCTTTGTTAATTTACTCTTGGAGTTGCTGGTGGGCACAAGAAATGTATTATTTTCTGCCCCAGACATTCAGGGGCCAAAATGTTCTTCCTAAATTCTGGATAAAAATGCAAAGTAAATCGGAAAAATTCAAAAATCATGAACACACAACATTTGCCCAATGGTTAAAATTGAACATCCATACAAATCTATTGCTGTGGCCATTTTTACAAAAATTAATCTAATCTGAGTTTAATTTGTAGTTGTTTACTCTAAAAAAAAAAAAAAAAAAAAAAAAAAATGCTGGTAATATTTCATTTTAGTAACTGCTTAGTAGGTCTTCTTACATTATATAATTATGATTATGTATGTATGTGTGTATGTACTGTGTATGTGCAGAATTGCACAGTCATTATAGCTGTTTTGTACTCTTCACTCATGTTTACCTAAATTGGTATTTGAGGTGAAGCTTGACCCAAAGCTGGTCAAATGATTTTAAAAGGGCCAGTATGCTAGCCAATATTGTTTATGATACTTTTATTGTTTAGATAATTTTTAAATACTGGAAATCAGTCAATAAACCCACCCCATGCAGTCTTCTATTCATAAAGTCCATAACTGCATTAATAAAAGTACAGTAGGTCAGAACGCCAGTGCTAATATGTCATAGCATAACATGACCTTAAGTGCATTATGTCTCTTACATCACCATTCCACTATTCATATTTGTTGTTTTACAGTTCTGTAGAATTAGTACCGTTACTAAGAATCAGCATAGAGTCAACAATATCATCTAAATGACATTATCAATATCTAATTTTGAGTTATATCACAGTGAATACTCCAACATAATAAATAAGTGATTTGAAAAAGAAAACGAACATTCTGACAACTATCAAATTTATGTTATGTACTTATTTTTCATTCATTAATACATTGTAGCGCTCGAGTGACTGCGCAGATGTGGGCAGATCTAAAAGGTAGAGCACTTTTATTTACAGATAGTGAGGGAAGGTTAACAAAGATAGCCATCAATCAGAGTACAAATACCAGAGCAAACATAACCATAAAGGAGAGACAAAAAGTTAAAAACCAAAGAGGGCAAACAGTAACCAGCGACCTGTTACAACGGGACAAAATGCAGAGATCATACACAACAAAACAAACACATCCTGTAGACATTCCTCTTGGACACTCAGATCTGACAGAGGTATTTAGCAAAACCTGTGCTAACAAACTCCTGTCACACATGGATTATGGTTGTACTAGTAAGTTGACTGACAATCAAATTCCTACCAGCCTACATAGATGGAGGAATCAGCCATGGGGAGTCTGGACGGACGGCCCTGTCATAAAGGGTTCCTTCACCCATTCACTTATCCTGCCGCAGCAGGATTCTTCTTTGAGAAAAAAGGTGGTTTTAGATCATGTATAGATTAAATTTACAAATCTTTGGAGTTTCTTAATTGATGATGCTCTTAGCACTAGTAATAACGAGGACAGATACAGTTCACATTTATCACCCTTGGCATAAAGTTGATAGTTGAGTAATCTAGTGAGTGCCTGAGTGGGCAAATCAGGCGAATAGATTAAACTGCCGTCAATGTAGGCAATAACAATCCGTCCCAACATGTCATGAAAAAAATTGCATATAAATGCTTGCAACATGGCATTAGCAAATATTCATATAGACCCATAATGGTAAGGAAGGTATTTTCCATTCATCTACTTCCCGGATCCTGAAAATAATGGCACCACAGTGTTATTCACAAGCTATGGGGACTAGAGGAAAAGATTATACATGCTACGTAGGTCAAGTTACATGAAAATAGGGGCAAAATGGAGTTGTTCAAGAGCTAAGGTTTGGTGATTTAATTAAGCCCATGATAATAAATGGATAGAATCAATTCATCGATTCATAAAGAATCATGTAGCGCAGGATAAGTGAATGGGTGAAGGAACCCTTTATGACAGGGCCGTCCGTACACACTCCTCCATGGCTGATTCCTCCATCTATGTAAGGAGGTTTACTCGTGCCTTGGGAGGAATTTGGTCAGTCAATTTACTAGTACAACCATAATCCGTATGTGACAGGAGTTTGTTAGCACTGGTTTTGCTAAATACCCATCAGATCTGAGTATCCAAGAGAAACGTGTACAAGATTTGACACTTCAGCCAAATACAAACGAAGATTCTGGGCAGTACAGAGCCGTACTTGAAGCGCGAAGGGCTCGAGGTGTAGTTCGACTTTTGACCATTGCCATAAGGTAAGGAGGAGCTGGTCCGTTCTTGGCTTTGTAGGCATCAGAACTTTAAACTGAATACGAGCAGCTACAGGAAGCCAGTGAAGGGAGCGCAGCAGTGGAGTGACATGAGTGAACTTGGGAAGATTGAAGACGAGCCTTGCTGCTGCATTCTGGATCAGTTGTAAGGGCCTGATGGTCTGCAGAGGAAGACTAGCCAGGAGCAAGTTGCAGTAGTCGAGCCTTGAAATGACAAGAGACTGGACGAGCACCTGGGAGGCCTCCTGAGAGAGGAAGGGTCGGATGCGTCTGATGTTGTGGAGAAGGTATTTGCATGACCGAGTCAGGTTCGTAATATGGGCTGAGAATGATAACTGGTCATCCAGAGTCACCCCAAGGTTTCTTGCATCTTTAGACGGAACAATCAAAGAGTTCTCGAATGAGATGGCAAGATCCTGCTGAGGACCTGTAGTTCCAGGGATGAACAGCAGCTCAGTCTTGCTGGGATTGAGCTTCAGATGATGAGCTGTCGTCCATGAAGAGATGACTGTCAGACATGCAGAGATACGACTGCAAACCTGAGTATCAGACGGTGGGAAGGAAAGCATTAGTTGAGTGTCATCAGCATAGCAGTGGTAAGAGAAACCATGAGAGGTAATTACATCACCAAGAGAACGGGTGTAGAGTGAAAAGAGGAGAGGACCTAGCACTGAGCCTTAAGGGACACCAGTAAGGAGCCTGCAAGGAGCAGATGTAGACCCTCTCCATGTTACTTGGTAAGACCGCCCCTCTAGATAGGACTCAAACCACTTCTATGCAGAGCCCGCGATTCCCAGGTCAGCGAGGACGGATAGAAGGATCTTGTGGGTCACCGTGTCGAAAGCTGCAGAGAGGTCCAGAAGGATCAGAACCGATGACGGTTTGGATGATCTTGCAGTATGGAGCTTCTCAGTCACCACTATGAGGGCGGTTTCTGTTGAGTGCGCTGGTTTGAAGCCGGACTGGTTGGGGTCCTGGAGCAGGTTCTGGGTGAGAAAGAGAGACAGTTGGTTATAAACAGCACGCTCAAGAGTTTTTGATAGAAAAGAAAGGAGTGATACCGGCCGGTAGTTGCAGACATCTGAGCTGTCCAGTGTGGGCTTCTTCAGAATTGGAACCACTCTAGCAGTCTTGAATGCGGCTGGACCCGTCCTGATGACAAGGAGCTGTTTATGATGAATGTGATGAAGGGCAGCAGATCCATGGAGACTGTCTGGAAGAGTGTGGATGGAATAGGAATGTATGTATGTGGGTGTTTCACTGCACTGGAGAGGTTTCAATGTGGAGGTTAAATTTATACAGCGTGCCAACAAAGATGGCAAACAGCTTTTAAATTGTGTATAAAGTCATACATGCATTTGCCTAAGCTGAGGGAGAGTTTGCTGCTCCACCTCCAGGGTCACTGCCCTTGTTCCACAGCTTGGTCATCACATTCAAAAGCAAGGCTAAGCATGTTGGCTATGATGTGGAACAGGAGGTGGCGTCCAGTTTAGCGGCAGATGTACCGTTCCCATTGCCACACGCAGCTCAGTAGATTCCGGTCATTTGTTTTGTCTGTCAGTCCCCCTCACCCACCTTTTCTTTTGACTGACCACCTCCTGCCATTTCTGGGGTCAGCAAATAGGGTTCAGGCAGAGGCTTCTTGACAACACTTGCGACTCCCCTTGCGGCCTGAGGGACGGCCGCCTAGCACTATGGGTTCCTTAAATAAAGTCCTTTCAGATGAGGTTCTGGGAACTGGTTCTGAACCGTGATTGGAGTGCGCTGAACAGACTGGGAAATGGAATGGGAAGCAGGGTTCGATCTGTGTCAAGGTTGCTGAAGCCCTTTGCTGGCTCTTAGCAGTGTGTGTAGTCATGGGGTGGTGGTTACAGGACCAGCCTTTGTGAGAAGAAGGTTGCAAGTTGACCCCCTGAACCAACACGACTGAAGTACCCTTGAGCAAGGCACCTAACCCCCAACTGCTCCCCAGACACTGTGGATTGGGCTCACACCGTTCCTGGCAAGGATGCTTACTTACCCCTAATGTATGTATGTGGGTGTTTCACTGCACTGGAGATGGTTTAATGTGGAGGTTAAATTTCTACGGTGTGCCAACAAAGATGGCAAACAGCTTTAAATTCTGTATAAAGTCATACATGCATATGCCTCAGCTGAGGGAGAGTTTGCTGCTCCACCTCCCGGGTCACTGCTCTTGTTCCACAGCTTGGCCATCATATTCAAACGCAAGGCTAAGCATGTTGGCTATGATGTGGAACAGGAGGTGGCGTCCAGTTTAGCGGCAGATGTACCGTTCCCATTGCCACACGCAGCTCAGTAGATTCCGGTCATTTGTTTTGTCTGTCAGTCCCCCTCACCCACCTTTTCTTTTGATTGACCACCTCCTCCTGCCATTTCAAACGGGTGGGGTCGGCACATAAGGTTCAGGCAGGGCCTTCTTGACAGCACTTGCAACTCCCTTTGGGTCCTGAGGGATAGCCACCTAGCACTATTAAACTTTTTATTGTTTTAAAAAGTATGTATTAAGCATGTCATTTGATGGGTTAGAATGGGCCAAAAAGGAATACAAATGTTCAAAATGTATTGTACTATGTTGCTTAAGTTCAAGTAATCATGAAAGTTGGTTAACATATGTAATTATGCTAAAAAAAAAAAAAATATTGTGACGTACTGTGACATAACTACCCACTATATTGGAAAAAATATCATATTGCCCAGGCCTATTCTCTACCCAGGGCTATGGGCTGTTATTTAGAACAGAACCGGTTTCAACTGACCGCCACAGTAAGTTATGATGTAACATTGAATATTAGATGAGTCGCTAATGTAACTGGCAAGTTGGCCATTCATATGTCAGTGGGAGGATTCATTATTATGTATAAAGAGACAAAAAGACAAATCTCCCAGTTCAGTATTACTGGACGACACAACAGGATCCGTTACGACTGGAATATCTGAATCAATTTCTGATGGATAACACAGATTATCGGCAAAATGTCACCGAGCAATACTGCTTTCCTGGCAACAGTGAATCTTGTAGGAAGGAGGTTCGAACAGGCCCTGGGAATTTATTCTTGTACATTTTTCTCTCATGTATATCTGTGTGCACTGTGTTTTTTAACCTGCTGGTGATCATCTCCATCTCTCACTTTAAGCAACTTCATACTCCAACCAACATGCTCATCCTTTCTCTGGCTGTGGCAGATCTTCTCGTGGGACTGTTTGTTATGCCACTGAAAACAATGCAACTTTTTGACTCTTGCTGGTATCTTGGAAAACTGGCGTGCTCTATTTCCGAAATAGTTACTGGTCTCTTAGTGTTGGCATCTCTTTATAACCTGGTTTTCATTGCAATTGATCGGTACGTTGCCATCACTGACCCTCTGCTTTATTCTAGAAAGATAACTGTTTTCAAAATGTCGGTGTGGATATTTCTAGGCTGGTCGTTTTGTCTCCTGTATGTTATTGTTTTCATGTACTTTAATGACCACCTCTCTCCATCTCAGATGTACACCAGATGCTATGGAGAGTGTATAGTGTTTGTACAGTTTTCCTGGGTGATTGCTAACATGTTATTTTTTTTCCTAGTGCCTTGCTCTATTATACTGGTCTTGTATTCAATCATTTTTAATGTGGCAAGACGTCAAGCTAAAGCTGTTAGAGCCGCCATGCATGGTGCTTCAAACAACCATGGGGCCAAAGTTTCAAGCTCTTCTGAAACTAAAGCAGCCAAAACGCTGGGGATTGTAATTGGCTTTTTTCTTGCCTTCTGGATACCATTTTATATAAGTTCTCTATCCGTTAGAAGCTTGACAACTTTGTCTATGGTGTGGGTTGTGTTTACCTGGCTGATGTTCATTAACTCTTTCGTTAACCCACTAATATATGCCATATTCTATCCATGGTTCAGAGAATCTGTAAGGTGTATTGTAACTTTGAGAATCTTTGAACCATCATCTTCAGGGTTTAATTTGTATAGAGAACATTCCTAACAAGCCTAGAAAGTGTGTTTATTTTATTTTTTTGAGTAATGCATTTCCTAAATTTTTAAATCGGGTTTATAAATTTGATGGATATCTTTCAATCTTTTGTAGGTGCTGCTTTACCTTGCTTTAATTCGGTTATTACTTGTCATATTATCTAGCTGTAATTGCTCCCAGCAGTCTATAATTCTCTATAATGTTTGTATGATACAATGAGCCTTTCTCATTTAAATTCTCACAAGATGTTTAAATCTTGTGATGCAGCCTCTGTAATTTTTCTGAAATCTTCTATCCATGCATTGTTCTGTGGGTCACACTTGGGTACAGTGACTAAATGTTCTGCCCTTGATTACAGCAGATATCCATGGCCCTGATTTGTTTAAAAAGTTTTTTTTAATTGAAAGTGCATACCAAAATATAAATCTCAAGTTCAGTTCATGGTTTTTCACATTCAAGTATATGATTTGCCTATTAACTTAAATAGTACATCCATGAAATAGCCATAAATTAACGTCTATTTCTGTGTCCAGTTTACACAGTTAATTTTATGTGATTAATTTGTAGTTTTTTACTCTAAAGACCAAAATGTAACAGATGTCTTTACTTATCTGTAATTGCGTGGTAGTTTTTTTTGCCAAGCCATGATTTTGCTACTGAAGTTATGCTGTGTACTGATTTTGAGAATAGTTCAGGACTCAGAATGCTGTTATTTTTATTATAAAAAACCCTAAAACTGTTAATGAAATACTCATACTCATACTCGGAGATGTGCAAAACAGCACATTGGAGGTGTTTTGTGCTTCCCAATGGGATATTTAAGGTAAAGCTGAAGCTACATTTGAACAAACACATAGCCCAATTGTGGGGCAGAATATGTAAAATGCCTTTTCTTGACATTTTAATCTTTAGTAACTTAATTCACCTGAAGCCAGTCAATAAACCCACTCCAGGCAGTCATATTTATAAGAAGTCCACTTTACACTAATGGCATTAATAAAAATAAAAAAGGTTGTGTTATTCTGTGGGTTATTGCAAGTGGTGTGCTGTAATCATGCAGTAGGTCAGGACACCGGTGCCACTACCTCATTGTATATCACAGCCTCATGTGTATTATGGCTATTATATCACCATTACATTATCTATATTTAGCATTAGCTGTTTTTTAACAGTTTTACAAAATTATACATTATCAAGTACTGTTGCTAAAAGCACCAAACAGTCAAAAAGCATTTTCACGTTATCTTTATTACAAATCTAACTGAAAGCTTTGCTGAGCATATTATTATTAATTACTGATGTTAAGCATTCAGGTTTGATTTTATTTGTTGATAATTTACAATGGTTGCCAAGCAATATTAAAATTACAGGAATTAACATTAAGGGAACAGGCAGGAGATTTGACAAAAACCAGAACAAGAGACTGGGCAGGCAAGCGATCTGAAGATGGGATGGGACTTAACAATTGACTGGACACAGGTCTGAATGGGGAATTGAACAGAAAGTGACATGTTGTAACAAAGCCCAGTACAAACTGGAGACCAGACAGGGTAAAGTGGGGACTGGGCAGGAACAAAACAGCCATGGGACAGGGTACTGAACTGAGAGAAGACTTAACAGGAAGGAAACAAGATGGGATACTAGACTGGACAGACAACTGGATGGGTAGGAGGTACAGATAAAGGGTATGGAATAAGGGCATTCTCAAAAGAGCTTCACACTGCAGACAATATTGTCCTAACATCCTAAACACTCCTAACAGTTTACAGACTATCTCTAGAGAGGTTTAAATAAATAAAGGCTGAACTTGTAACGATTTGGCTGCGTTGAGGTTGGACCACTGGTTCCAGTGTTTGGGGTATTTTACTGATCAAGCACAGGGGAGCAGTGGAGACTCAAAAGGTGGGAAATATGAGCCCCCCTACAAAAACAATAACATAAACATAAGCTACAGTAAGAAATTAAAACAAAAAAAAGTTGGAGATTAAATTGACTTAGCAGTGCTTCTCAGGCCTTTAACCCTTCCAGTCTACTAAGTACTGAGTGTCATCCTGCATCTGACAGACGTCTAACCAGCCAAGCAAATTTGGTAGTGGGTGGGTAGGGGAGCAGTACAAGGGAAGCGGGTAGGACACTGTATTGGCCCACTGTTGAGACTTAAATGGCTTGTGAGACTTAACTCCTAGAGGCAAGTCTTTTTCAAATCTCGCTAAAGATTTTCTATGGGGTTCAAGCAACTGGCCACTACACAATCTTTCAGGACTTATTCTAAAACAAAGCCGTGGACTTTCAGGTATGTTAGGATCATTGTCTTATTGGAAGGTCCTGTGGAAGATGGATTACTCCGGCTTCACATGAAGGTGGTTTACAAAGGTAAATTAGAGAACCCACCAGACATGGACTACATACTGAGCAGCTGTGAATGAGACAGTTGTTGAGGGTAAGACATCCATAGTAATTTTGTCTAATGCAGGACTTAATGAGACATTGGAAGACAACCTAAACGGCAATACTCTGTATGTCCTGGGGGCTGGTTAAATGCTGTTCTTTATTCATCACCCTGGCACACCCTAACGAGGTTGCAGGCACTGCAAATCGAGATTAGTAACAACTGAGTGCTGTAGTGCCTCTAAAACTGACATCATCAACAGTGAGGTTTGGTGGTCCTTTATGATCATTTTATTGAGACCTCCAGTATTCAATGCAGTGATGAAGCTCACCATCCTTCTTCCCTACAAAAACAGTCCAGCCCTAGCTGGTGATGTGGAAAGCTGGATGAAGTCCAGTGCTAGTGCCTCTTGGATGTATTCCTCACAAACATGATGATTAGCCAGACATCAGCTTCTGACAGTGTTTTTGGGGAAACTTAGCTCATTTCTCATGGGCAGTGGCCTCCAGGTCACTGAAACTCTTGTGTTTGGATGCTTTATTTAACGTCTTCAAATCTATGGGGTTCAAGGCAAGCAACTGGCCACCCCAGAATCTTTCAGGACTTATTGTAAAGCCAAGCCTCTGTGGACCTTCAGGTATGTTAAGATCATTGTCTTGTTGGAAGGTCCAGTGGCGCCTTAGCTTCCTTACGGAAGACTTGAGGCATTTTTTTTTCAGATTTTCTGATATTCACTGCCATGAAGAGTTACGCAAGGGAGCAGGTGGTGGACTCAGTAAGTTGCAAAATATGCACTACTTTAAAGCATTTAGTGGGCAACTTTAAGAGCTGTTGCTCAAAGGCAAGCTCCCAATGTAGCAGAAACTCCACTACAGTACTCTGTTAATCTTTGTAACATTTCTGTAACTCTTCTCTTTTCCTGTTTTATTTTATGTAGACATGCAACTAATCAATAGGCCTGAAAAGTTCCAGTTTTGCTTCACTGCTCCACACAGCAGTTGCCTGCATGGCCTTGGAAAAAAGTTCTTACTAAAGGTATAATCTGGCGAGTCATGCTCCCACAGTGAGGTGGGCCATGCCAAAGCCCTACTGGTCAGTAGGGAGTTAATGTGGCCAACACTGGTCAACTGAGCACCTTCAGTCTGGGCCCTGACCAGAGGGCCAACCAATAAGAGCACCCTGAATGGCTTTAGCTCTGCAGGGTCCATGGTGGTCACACCTTTCTGTTTTCTGTCAAACAGCGAAGAGAGTGGTTATGTACTAGCTCATCCTGCTTGGGTATCAAACTGCCAACCTCTAGGGCATCTTGTGACTCTGTTGCTGCACCACAGGGATGTGCAGGTAAACAAGGGGGACTCTGTGACCAGCATGCTCTGGGCAGAAGTGGACAGCTTCCCTACTGCATGCCAGCACATCCTTTGCATTATTGAGGGGAAAGGCAGGTAGGACACAATTGCATGGACTGCTTGACCAGCTTGGGAGAAATGGGATGCTGTAGAGGACCCATGGTACTAGGGGATGGGATCTTGATTCGAGGGCACACATGTCTCATGTTCCCTACAGCACTTCCATAGTAAGCTCCGAGGTCTGTTTGGTGAGCTTTCCTAGTAAATCAGCAGCGGCCAGCTCATCTTTACTATTGAGGTCTTAAAGGACAGAAATGACAGGGCCTGGTCGGCAATACATGGTGAGGAGCTCAGGGATGAGTCAATGTGCTGGCAGTGGAGCAAGTGGTGTGCTGGTGGTGCAAAACCTAGTCCCAAACCTAAGCCAGCAGGGAAATAAAAGCCAGAATGCCACTAAAGACTTTGGGTCAAGTGCAACATGAAGTCACTGTGAGGGGTAGAAGACTTAGGAGACGCGCAAGGGTTCTGGCCTGTGCCTATACAGCACACACCCATGTACTTCCTCGCAGTGGCCAGGGCTTTGTTTAGCCTTGAGATTAATGAGATTAGTGCTGGCTGCAGCAGCTAGTAGTGAAACCAAGGCAGGAGTCGGAGCTCAGTGACATTGTGACATTCGTTCCCAATTGGGGAAGAAGCCAGTTTGGAAGACACTGACCACATTGTGTCCAAGCTGCTAGCTGGATCTCCAGGAGTGTGGTTCAAGGACTAGGAGTGACTGTCATTGAGGAGCTGGCACCACATGCCGCTTGTGGAGGCCTGGACTACACACATTTGCCACATGCTTCATGTCCAGTCAAGTCAAGTTTACAACCATGTTGTCACTAAGCAGCTTAACAAGAGTTTGAAAACATGAAAACCTGAAGTCACAACACTTCCCTGTAAGCAATCCAGAGGTGACGATGGCAAGAACAACTCCCTCAAAACTGGAGAAAGAAACCTTGGGAGGAGCCAGACTCATAAGAGGAGACCCATCCTCCTCTGGTGGAACAGTATTTACAGTTTATTAAACTAAAGCTGAGTTTGAAGGTAAAAGCTTTAGAAGCTGCACAGGTGCTACATCAGGTGGATGATACAGTGATGCAGTCAAGGATGTAGCAAATGGCACGAATGGAGAGGAGAACTGGTGGGTGCCAGATGACGGGGGGCCCTGGTGGTCAGTCCTCTAACAGTATTTGGCGGGACAGGTGGGCTGTTTGGATTAATATAGAGGATGGAATTTTCGAGTGTAGCTGGAGTCTCTGGCGGATCTGATTATAAACAGAGTGAACTGAGAGGAGAGAAGCTGCACCGGTGGTATATCTGGATGATACAGTAATGTAGTCGAGGTGTAGCAGAAGGAGAACAGCTGGTTGGTGATGAGGAGGCCCTGATGGTCGAGATCCAACAGTATTTGGCGGGCCAGGTGGGCGGTTATTTCCTCATAAAGAAAGAGTAAAGAGACAGCTCTGGTTTGGTTAGTATAGAGGATGGTTTACTGTAGACTGTAGCTGGCAACTCTGGCAGATCTGATTATAAACAGAAAGAACTAAAAGGAGAGAAGCTGCACAGGTGCTACATCTGGATGATACAGTAAATGTATCATGAGGAGATCAAAAGAGCATGGCATGAAAAGCTGCACCTCATAGAAAAGGACATTTGTAGTTGTTGCTGTCACGTTAGTGTTGCTGTTTCTTTAATTGAAATGTGTTTATTTGTTGGTTGTGTTTTATTGTATAATGCTATGGGCTATTTAGTGTGGGTTAAATATTTACGGTCAGCAGATGTTATACGACCTGCTATGTTCACTGTGATTTATAGCATTTTCTCCTTTGTTTAATAAAAGAGCATTTTCCATGAGCATGAGAAACTGAATTTCCTGGGCCTGTATTATGTTATCATGGCCTTAGCCTATAGGATATTATCATCAACCACCTCACATCCCTCACCTATCCTCAGATGGCCAACTCTGTAAGTAATGATGTCATTTAAAATTGAGTGACTGATGTAACAGGCAAGCTAAGCAGTAATGCGAGTGGGAGGATTCATGCATATAAAGTAACATGCAGAGAATGCAGAGCTCCCAGTTCAGTATTACTGAACACAACAGTTGGAAGATCTGCAGGAAACTGAAATGAATAACTCAGACTACAGGCAAACCTTTACAGCTCAGTACTGCTTTCCTAACAACAATGCATCCTGCAGAAAGGAGGTCCGAGCAGGCTCTGGGAATCTACTGCTGTACATTTTTCTCTCTTTTGTATCTGTGTGCACTGTGTTTCTGAACCTGCTGGTGATCATCTCTATCTCTCACTTCAAGCAGTTCCACACTCCAACCAACCTGCTCATCCTCTCTCTGTCTGTGGCGGATCTGCTCGTGGGACTGTTTATTATGCCTGTGAATATAATGCAGCTCATCGACTCCTGTTGGTATCTTGGAAAAGTGCTATGCACTATTTATCCAATAATTAATGGCCTCTCCTCATCAGCATCTCTCTGTAGCCTGGTTTTCATTGCGGTTGATAGGTACATGGCTGTCTGCGACCCTCTGCTTTATTCCACTAGAGTCACAGTTTGCAAAACTACTTTGTTCATCATTATAGGCTGGTCTTTTGCTCTGTTCTATGTCATCATATCTTTGCACTTTAATGACTACTTTCTTCAGTCTCCAATGTCCATTCAATGTTATGGAGAGTGTGTACTGGTCATAAAGTATCCCTGGGTGATTGTAGACCTAGTGCTTTCATTTGTAGCCCCTTGTTCTGTTATACTGATCTTGTACTCAGTCATTTTTAGAGTGGCGAGACGTCAAGCTAAAGCTGTTCAAGCTGTGAAAAATGGTGCTGCACACAAAGTGTCAAGCTTTTCCGAGGCCAAAGCTGCGAAAAAAATAGGCACTGTAATTTTCTTTTTTCTTGCATGCTGGATACCCTATTATTTAAGTTCCCTGACAGTAGAAAGCGTGACATCTGCATCGATGGTGTGGACGGTGTTTACCTGTTTGATATACATGAACTCCTTTATGAATCCTATAATGTATGCTGTTTTTTATTCATGGTTCAGAACATCAGCCAGGTGTGTTCTAACTTGCAAAATATTTTACACCTCTTAGGATCATGTTTAGTTACTTTTATCTGTTTTTTGCCGTGCTAGTTGCTTTTACTGCTGTCATATGCCTATAGAACCTATACATTTTCAAATCTAGCGATTAAGATTCTAGTTTTTCTCCTTTACTCTGAAGGTTGCAAGTGAACAGTGAAGGCTCTTTCTTTAGCTGCTTCATTACAGCTCTTCCAATTCCAATTCCAGTTTCAGGATAAACCACAGTGAAATTTCAGATGATAATAATAAATTACTTTGCTTTGAAAAAAACATCTTTAATACTGTCCAGCATCAACCAAAGAAGACCCACGATCCATTGTTTTGCATCAGGGGAAACATGATGGACGGCTCCATTGTTCAGCCGTCTAAGAGAAGTAAGTCTGAAGTGTGGTGGTGTTTTGGCATTTATAAGCATGCAGAGGTAAACTTGATTGAAGATGGTCAACCAGAACATGCAGACAGTGAATGCTCTTTCTTCAGCTGCTTCATTACAGCTCTTCCATTTCCATTACCCTGGGAGCAAACAAAGATGTACGGTAAACAGTTAAACTGTTAATCATTATACACTCTAAAACAGAAACTAAGAAATAAAAAAAATGATAACAAGAGAAAAGATACCAGGTAAGTTGCAGTAACCAAGAAAAAGATATGGGTTTTGTTCATAATATTTTAATTTACTGTGTCAAAACTCAGTGATGTTATTACTGTTACAAAAAAAATCCAAACACTATAAAATACACTATGAGTGCAGAATGACCCACTCAATACAGATGTTCTGTATTTTTTTTAACTTGTTTTCATCTTCTCTTTGTGATTGTGAACTGTGTACATATGTTGTAAAAGGCCAGTCTGAATAATACACGTGTCTATATATGAATCTTTAATGCATAATACCCATAGAGGGTTGCCACAAGTAGTGGAGATGAATCTATAGCTGAGTAATTACTGGATTTCTGGCCGAAATACAGACTGGAATAATGTAAGAATGCTGTTAACCTCTTAACCGTACCCCCCTTTTTACCAATTTCCACCTGAAAATACATACCCAAATCTTGAAGCTTTTCACTGAAACACTGCATAAATTAGTGTAATTTTCAAGATGTAATGTTCCTGAAAAGCCTTCAAATTTGTACTAGAAGCACTAAAAGGCATTGAAATTAATCTGCAATGCTCCAAATATGCTGAAAACAACAAAAAAACCCAGGCGCTTTCCTAATTTTTATTTTAAAATTTACATTTTAGTGCCTACCAAAAATAGAGTTTGTGTCCTCAGACTTTTTCCTTTAGAAAAGTGTTTCTGCATGTGTCTAAAGTCACCAGAAAAGTTGATTTCTTTTACTGATTTGAAGTTATTCAAGCTGGAGTAGAGAGTGAACAGGGGGTCCCCCAACCTCCCCAAAATGAAAACAGCTGATTTTACTGCAAAAAAATATGTATATATGTGTATATGTTATATTCTTATAACCCCCACATCTAAAAATGTGTTTATTCACTTTCCTTGACAAAATAATGTCATGTATGATTTTTAGGCCATTTTTTTTACCATATTTTACATGTTTATTATAAGTCCATAACTAAATTATCTTCTTGGAAAAAACTCAGTCAGTTTATAGCCTCATGTTGTACTTTTATTTTGGTATCGTTTGGAGCTGTTTATCTGGTGTAAAACTCCCTCTGCTGCCCGATTTCAGTAGATCGCCGCTGTTACTCTTCCTTTTGAGCTTTACTAATCACTCTTAAACATCATAAAATATCGTCTTCTTTGGTTTGGGACTTTGTTTAGTTCATAGTTCATAGTTAATGTTTTGATCGTTGTTTTGTGTCTGTGTGTGTCCTGCGTTTCCTCTGAATGCGCGCTGAGTCTCAAAAACCCACCCGTTTTCCTGACCTACCCGCCTTCTCGGTTACGCGTCCAGATATCTCCGCGCCTGATTGGTCCACAGACTTGGTTGACACGTTTTTGGAAAGAGGAAGGGCGAGACTATTAGGGGAAAGTGGCGAGAATGCGGATTTGGAACTGTAAGATATTTTAATAATTTTTTTTAATTCGAAGGTTTTTGTTCTGACCTGTCGGATCTCCGGAGTACTCCTTCCACAAAATGGCGGATTATTAACGATCAGATTGATGGAAAAACACAAGTTTGGTCTCGTTTTGAAGCTGACAATCTGAGGTATGTGGCTGGTCTGTTGTGGCTTTGGTGGTGTGTCCCTGTGGCGGCTGAGAGCCTTTACACGTCGGAGAAACGCAGAAGTAGTGGCGGCGCTAGGGGGCGTGTTACTGTTCGGAAAAGCTATTCTTTATTTTTTATTTAAATACTGCTACATTTGAGAGTATAATAGCTTACACCATCGTAATCCTGAGGGTCTCCCCGTTCGTTTGATGTGTAATATGTCCAGATTGGCCAAAAGATGGCTTTACGAAAAATAAAAATGTTCGTAGTGTACCTAATATTTTGTCATACTAACGCTAGTTTTTGACCAAAATATTTATTTTCCTAATGACAATAAAGAAAAAATGGCAAAACGACCGAAAAGTAGAGATTCTAAGCTTTCATATGGTACCTTGATTGTCTTTGGTGGTACTGTAGATCTTCAGATATATCCTTAAATATATTTATTTTTGATAAATAGGGCGAGTTAAGTGGTTAATATAATTTTTGATGTTAACTAATAAGACAATCAATAAACCCACTGCAGCCATACATAAAAAGTCCCCCTTTTTATTATTAGAATTTTATAATTCTTGTTATATATATATATCAGCCTACAAAAAATATGACATATACACATTGTACTGTATATACACAGTATATAGTGCTGTGAATTTTTTTTGCCCCTGTGGTGATGGTACACTGATGTTTTAATATAATTATAACAGATTTCTGTATTAACTTGAACAACATTGGACAGTCTGTATCGAAACCTTGTACCACCCTGCTATTGTAGCATCTTGCTGCCAGTACCGGACTGAGCGGATATCCAGGCCAGCACAAAGGACACACAGGGTGGGTAGCAGTCTGCGGATCATTGAGGAATAAGGAGGGCAAAAATAAACATTTGGTCAAAGCCAGCACATTCGTAATTCTGTATTCCAAAAGTTGTTCATTTTACAATTTCTGAATTAATTAATTAAATATCATGTTCTAATTTACAATACAATATACCACAATATTTTAAGAATGTTTAGTTTATGTGTTTAGTTATTCTTTGTAAATATATATGAAGTTATGAAATAACTGGGAGATTGGGAGAAGGACCACACCCTAACTCCACCCCTCAAACATTTCACACTCCATATAAACCACTCCTCCGCCCTCACCTTCTTGTGACGAAAATTCGCACTGATGCAGCCTTCGGTCTGCCACATCCACCTCTCTCGCGCTCTGCCGCCATGGATCTGGATTTAGCCGCTTCTGATGACGAGCTCTTCTCGGGTATCTAGCCCAGCCCTTCCCCGGCTCCCCCTCGTTCTGCTCCTCGCCTGAGGTCCGTCGTCTCCATCCCCACTACTCCCGCCAGTACCGCTTCCTCCAGATCATCTTCCAGACACGGCCGCTCCCGCTTGCCTCACTCTGGCACTCGGAGATCCCGCCCTGCATCACCTGCTTCCTCGGCTTCCCACGGACGGTCTCTGTGCCCCAGGCGCGCCACCCAAGCACAAGATGCCTCCACACCAGCTTCATCTGCACCTGCCGCGCCTCCTCAAAGTCTCCTTCTCCCCGCATTTCTGACTGGACAGTTGTTAAATTATAAAATGTTCTGAAGAAACTTTTTTCTTTATATCTCAACTGGAGGTAAACAACCCGCGCACCTGGCTTTGGCATCATGCCCCCATGACGCCACATCTTCCGCTAGATCCAGAAGAGACGCTGCCACCCGATCTACCGGGCCCTCTCCCGAAGCCACCGTGCTGCCCCCTGCCACCACAGCGCCAGCGTTTTCATCGCAGATGCCTGTCTTGCATGTTCTTTCTTGTCTATCTCCTCCTCCCCCCGCAACTCTGCCATTGCTATTCCCCAATCTCAGTTACTCCCCCCTTTCCCTCAATTATACAACTTCCCCTTCTCCCAATCATCCACCTTCCCTTTCCCCTCAATCATCCTCCTCCGCACTGCAATCATCCACCTTGCTTCCTAACACTGTTTCAGGTCTCCCTGCTGCCGCGCCTCCTCCTCCACCTCCAGCCAGTTCCGCTGATCCTGTATTCATCCTCTCCACTGCCCCCGCACCCATCTTCCTGCCAATGCTCATCTCTTCAAACCTCCTCTCGTTTCTTTCTCCCTGCGACAGCGCCTTCTCCAAGGTGCGGACGTTGCTCTCCCTTCTCTGCTGCTCGTACCATTGAAACCGGCGACATGTCACTGACTCTGAGGCCTCATGGCCCTCTTTCATCCAGAACCCTCACAGTTCCAGAGTTCGCCTTAGCCTTTTCCCTCTTCCCTGACATCTTGGGCTCCGCCTTCCCTTCTCATCGCCAAGAATTGGACGATTACTTAACTATTGTTCTGGACCTGGCTGTCCGATTCGGGGGAACCAGCTTTTATGAGTATCACAGGCTGTTTTCTGAGCAGGCTGCGGCTCGGCTCCAGCAATGGAATCTCCCTACTTATTGGGGAGCCCAGGACCTGGAGCTCTACTGCCACATATTTGCAGGCCACTCCACTCTCGCCTGTGGAGCTTGTGGCTGCCCTGCCCCTCCTGCGTCTTCCTGCTCCCTTGCCAACCCCCGTCCTTCACCTTATCAGCCTCCCGCTCCCTCTGTTCACACTACCAGATCCGCTCCTCGCCTGTCTTCTAGCGCACGCGATAGCCGCTGGCAGCCCGTGTATTTTCTGGACGGCCGGATTTTCTAGATGGTTTGCAACAACTTCAACTCTGCTGGCTGCTTTGCTTCATCTTGCACTCTCGCGTCAGCTGCCCTTTGCGACCTCCAAAATTTGGCAACAGCTGACTGCTCCAGTTTCTATCAACCCCAGTTAACGTCCCCGCTCTAGCCGCAGACCTCACCGGGCATTCTGATCCTTCATTCACATGTTACCTTCTGGACGGCCTCATTTTTGGATTTTCTCCAGGCCTTGTCACTCTGCCCACTTCTTCCCCCTCATGCCGTAACCTTCTCTCCTCTCTGTCCAGACCTAATGTCATCACTTCGCTCCTGGAAAAGGAAGCCTCAAGTGGTTTCATGATTGGCCCCTTCACGTCTCCTCCTTTCACTTCATACAGGATCAACCCTATCAGTATTGCCACTCAAAAATTTTCATCGATCTCTCTCATGGTTCTGCGGAACCATCCCTAATAGCTTTATACCCAGTTCCGACTTTTCACTTTCCTACACTACAGTGGATCATGCCATCACCTTGATCAAGCTCGCAGGTCGTGGTGCTGGGCTCTCCAAGGCTGATATCATCTCCACCTTCAAGATCCTTCCTCTTCACCCCAATTTCTGGCATCTCTTTGGGGTTCATTGGAATGGGAAATTCTGCTTACTTTTCTTTCGCCTTACTTTTGGTTGTAAAAGTAATCCAAAAATATTCAAAACCTTCGCAGAAGCCCTCTGCTGGATCCTCCTTAACGTACAGAAACTACCTTTCGTCCTCCACCTTCTTGACGATTTTCTGGTCATCGACCCCCCTTCTTAGCCACCAGCCCGGAGCCTTAGCATTCTAACCAGCACCTTTGGCCGCCTCGGAATCCCTCTTTCCAAAACAGTTGGCCCTTTTACCTCACTCGAGTTCCTCGGAATAAACCTGGACTCCATTTCTTTCTAGGCTTCCCGTCCTCGAGACAAACTCGACCGCATCATGCTCGCACTTTCCGCTTACATCAACGCACCCAGCTGTACCAAACAGCAGCTCCTTTCCCTTCTGGGCCATCTCAATCACGACATTCGAATCATCCCTCAGGGCCACTCCATCATCTCCCATCTCCTCCACACCGCCTCTTCAGTCCCATCACTACATGACACAGTCAAACTCGATAAATTTGGCAGCACAGAACTCAGAACTTTGGCTTGCCCTGCTTCACTACTGAAATGCCATTTCCTTTTTCTATTATGAAGCCCTCTCTGAGGCCTTGACATTCAGCTTTACACAAGCCCAGCCTTCTCAGTTGGTTTGCTTCCCCCTCGCCCGTGCCATTTCTCGCCCTGGCTGCCGGGCCCAACGACGCTTCCACCCTATGGGAACTTTACCCCATCGTGGTCGCTGCTCTCCTTTGGGGAAATGAGTGGACAGGAAAAGTGATTTAATCCATTCAGACAATTACGCAGCCCTGCACATAATAAACAAAGGTCGCTCTAAATCATTACCAATCATGCCCTTCATGCGCCGTCATTCAGTCACACACCATTCTCAGAGCCACCCACGTTCCAGGCCATTCTAACGCCATAGCTGACTCACTCTCTCGTTTTCAATTTTAGAAATTTAGAGCCTTAGTGCCTCAAGCAGACCATCAGCCCACACCTGTGCCTCCATTTTTGGAAACAACCTACCACCTAACCCGTATCTTAAACAGTTAATTCTTCAAGCACAAAATACCATGCTGTCAGCCATCTCTCTTCAAACTCTTTCCACCTATTGGTCAGGCTGGAAATTATTTCAGAATTTCCACTCCGGCACAACATAGTCTTCCCATCAAATGACCCCACAATAACTGCGGCCTTCATTACATCAGCCAACTCTCATCATTCCATCCGTTCCTCAGCCTTGAGAGTTTATCTCGCAGCAATACCTTTTTTCACAAAACTATTAACCGGTTCACCCCACTCCTCCTCAAACCACTCCCAGATTTCTCTTCTCCTCAACGGAATACAAAAAGCAGATCCGCGCCTTCCACCCTAACACTCACCCATCACCTCAGACAATCTTCTAAGCTGTCTACAGATACTTCGCAAATGATACTACTCCAATACTATTTCTTCCTCCTAGCTTTCTTCAGCTTCCTTAGGTGTTCAGAATTTACATCACCTTCAGTCTCATCCAACACCATCTATCCGCTTACATTAGATCTTTTCGTCCTCAATTCAGACACCCTGACATTCAACATCAAACAAAGCAAAACTGATCAACTCGGCAAAACCACCCTTCTCTACCTCTTCAGGTTAAAATCTTCACTTAGTCCATACAAACCCCTAGTGAGCCATAAGACGCTCCCAGAACGCCCAACCAAAAGACCCTTTGTTGGTTACAGAATCGGGGACCATCATATCTCGCCATTGGTTTCACACACACGTACGTCATGTCCTCTAAGTGGTTATCCTCCAGAGCTATTCTCAGGTCACTCATTCAAAATCGGTGCAGCTTCCACAGCCTTCCGTCAGGGACTCTTGGACCATACAATTCAACTCCTTGGACGTTGGTCCTCCCCCCAGGGGGGGGTGCTGGCTTCAACCCCAGTAGCCGAAGCCGCCCAGAACTCCAGACCCAAATTCCTCAGAGTTCCCTTTCCTTGCCTTGCCTTAAGTGGTCTGCACTTAAATACTAATTATAAATCAGTGACCAGTTTCAGGATAAACCACAGTGATGGTAATACAACCATTTTAGATGGTAATAATAAATTACTTAGCTTTGAAAAAAACATCTTTAATACTGTCCAGCATCAAGCAAAGATGATCCACAATCCATTGTTATGCATCAGGGGAAACATGATGGAAGGCTGCATTGTTCAGCCATCTAAGAGAGGTGAGTCTGAAGTGTGGTGGTGTTTTTGCACTTATAAGCATGCAGAGGGAAACTTTATTGAAGATGGTCAACCAGAACATGCAGATAGAACATTGCAGATACTATTACCACATGTTCAAGGCACAGTCTGAAATTGCAAAGACATTTTACCCATCTTTATCAAGGATGCCAATATGACAGAGCTGAGTTTAAATATTACTCCCGATTGCTCACTTCGGGTGTTTCAGCCACAACCATTGCTAACATAGCCATGAAATCTCTGTAGACAATCACTGACAATGCAATAGGTCATGCTGAAAAGCTCAGTGATTTTAGAAATGTCACTGTCATAGCATGCCAACTTTAACCAAATATCAGTTTGTGAAATTTCTAGCCTGCTTGATCTGCATTATGGGAAACTGTAAGCATTTAGGAGCCACAACAACTCACTCACAAAGTGGCAGACGACACAAGCTGACAAAGCAGGGCCACTGAGTGCTGACCTGTGTGGTGCGCCTATCCCTTATTGCACCGTTTACTACACTATTCCAAACTGCCTCTACATGAGACATTAAAATTGTGAAATCAATTTCCTCAACCAAGCACCTGCGAACATGCCTAATATCATGTGCAATACCAAGCATTGACCAGAGTGCTGTAAAGGTTTAAAAATTTGGGTTTGGCGGTTGCCAGGAGAAAACCACCTAATGGAGCGCATAGTGCAAACAGTATAGATTTGGTGGATGAGGGAAAAAGCTGTGTAAATGGAGAGCTAGATGAGTGACTGCTCAATTTTCCTGGACCGAAATGATATGATCTAAGGATTAAATGGTGATGTGGAGGTCAAGTGTGGTCAAGCATCACATGCAGAATGGACAGCAGGGACCATCGCCATCCTCGTGCACATTTGTTTGCTCAGTTTGATTAATTAAGATTTTTGATGTGCCTATACAATTCAGAACATAAGGCTTGGTTAGATAAAACAGCATCACAGTCTGTTTCACACTCGATATGAAAGTCAGCAATAAATGGTTGTTCAGTTTCAGAGCTTGATGTGCCTTTTTTCCAGCTGAAAATACCTTAACATAGAACTCACAGCCTGAACTGCTTCTGCTTGCTCTGGAGGGCAAAAGGCCCCATCATTATAAATGCACAGGGTGGGAGTGCCCTCTCGTGGCCAAACTATATTGTGACATATATCTGTAGCCTGCAACAGATATTTAGGTGGCATGTTCATTACTTTACAGGCCTTTTGTAGTTTTTCATTAGTTATCTGTCCAGATGGTCGTTTATATATAGTTTTGACAAAATATAGAACCAATAACAGACCTGTGATGTCCAGAAAATGAGGATACATTAAAATAGTCTGTTGGATTAATCATTAATATAAAAGTGATGTATAACTGTAGGAATTCAGACTCAAGAGGTATTATACGATCCATTTGCAGGTTTATTTACTCATAGCAGTCAATAATAAGCAACAAAAACAGTCCAGAGGCTTGCTAGCGCGAGAAGTCCAGTAGTATGAAAGCAGTGGGCCTGAAGCAGGTCCTAGGAGCAGGCTGGATGGTGAATAGGAGCATAGATGTAGACTCGCTGCTTGACTGGGTCACCACTGAGTCTCCAGGCTGTGCACAGGGAACCAGAGCAGCATGTCGCATCCTATGTAGAAGGGAGAGACGAAACAGCCCTGTGTGGACAGTTTGAACAGTGATTAATAACTCCTCGCCGTGGTCTTAGAGCTCATCCGGTGGCAGCCTCAAGGGTGCTATTCCAGTGCTAACACTAACTATAAACAGTCATTAGTGGACTGGCCAGATCTGGGGAACGAACTCGCTATGGGAAACGAGTCCGGAAAGTCGATGGTTCACCAACCTCACTTCATAGGGACGCCTATGGGAAGGCTCAGCCGGTAGGGGGTGAGTGCCGGGCAGGTCAGAGGGACTGTAGATCCTCTTGGGTTCCAGGGGGTATGACGAAACACTGCTGTGAAGAAGCCAAGTCTGGTTGGACCTGTGGAGAGACCCTTTAAGCGACGGCCCAGAGACCACTCGGAGCGGGGCGATCCCGGTGGGTCCGGTGGAACTCATCAATAAGGGAGAGGTCAAGGATGTCCTCAGCTCGGACCCAGCACTGTTTCTCTGGGCCGTACCCCTCCCAGTCCAACATATACTTCAGGACTTCACCCTGCGGCTTCGAGTCCAAGAGGGTCCGCACCATGTAGGCGGGCAACCCATCAACCCCAAGAGGCAGCGGTGCGGAACTACGAGGACCATCCCACGAGGTACCTGGGAAAAAGGGTTTTAACAAGTCTACATGAAAAGAAGGTGAGATTTTATAATGTGAAGTGAGCTGCAAACAATAAGTGATAATGTTCAATGGTTTAATTATTTTAAAGGGACCAATGAATTTGGGACTCAGCTTCTTCGAGGGAAGTCGCAGTCTCAAATCCCTGGTGAAGAGCCACATTTGTTGCCCCAACGTGAATGAGCGTGGCTCGTGTCGGCAGCGGTCAGCAAAAGGCTTGCTCCCAGGTCCGCTCCCTCCTCTTAAGCCACTCATCCATGGCGGGTACATCTGAGGGCTCTCCAGACCAGGGAAACAGAGGTGACTGGTACCCCAGGACAGACTGAAAAGGAGTAAGTTTCGTGGAAGTGTGAATAAGGGAATTCGGGATGTACTCTGCCCAGGGGCGGTATCGGCTCCAGTCATGTTGAGAGTTGACACAGTAGGACCTCAGGAACCTGCCAATCTCTGGGTTGAGCCTCTTGACCTGCCCATTAGACTGGGGTTGATATCCGGACGAGAGGCTCACCGTGATCCCGAGCAGGTCACAAAAAGCCCCCTGACCCGCGAGGTGAACTGAATGGCTCTACCCTTCACTATTTCCTCAGGGAGGCCATAGAAACTGAATACATCCCTGAACAGAGTATCAGCTGTTTCTTGGGCAGTGGGAAGCTTCCGAAGGGGGAAGAGGCGACACCCCTTGGCAAATCAATCCACTACCACTATGACGACCGTGTTACCCTTTGACTCCGGCAGATCTGTAATAAAATCGATGAACAGATGAGACCAGGGCCTATGAGGTACTGGCAATGGCTCAAGGAGTCCAGTCGGTTTCTGGCGGGGGCTCTGAGCACACACTGCACAGGTACCGACAAAGTCGACCACAGATTTTTTTTGTGTGGGCCACCAAAAGCGGTTGGCTACCTGCTGCAGCGTGCGCTTCACGCCAGGGTGTCCGGAACCATGAAGGGCATGGATCCACTGGAGCACCTCTTGTCTAAGTGACCAAGGCACGTACAGCCAACCAGAACGACAACAACATGTGTGTTCTGCATCGTCGGCCTGTCGGATGCAGTCCTCAATCTCCCATCGAATCGGCGCCGGGATGAAGGACGATGGGACGAAGGCTTCCTCATTAGCTGGAGAGGGCCTAAGGTCGTGAATACAGAAGAGTGCGTCTGCTTTGGTGTTAAGTGAGCCAGGAGTGTAAGTGAGGGTAAAGTGGAAACGGGAAAAGAAAAGCGCCCACTGTGCCTGCAGTGTATTCAGCCGTTTTGTGGCTCAAATATATTCCAGGTTTTTGAGATCTGTTAAAATAACAAATAGGGTGTTGAGCTCCCTCCAACCAATGTCTCTACTCCTCCAGTACCAACTAAACAGCCAAAAGCTCTCTGTCTCCCACGTTATAATTTCTCTCAGCAGGACTCCTGCCCCTGTGACAAGACTGCCCCGACCCCAGTGCTGGATGCATCGACTTCCACCACGAAACGTTTCGTGGGATCCGAATGTTTTAGGATTGGGGCTGACGAGAAGCAAGCTTTGAGGTCCGCGAACGCGGCCTCCGCCGCCTTTTTCTAGGAAAGCGTTTTGTGCTTGCCCGTGAGCAGGGCCGCCACCACACTATAATTGCAAATAAAAAGGTGGTAGAAGTTCGCAAACCCCAAAAATCTCCCCATGTCCATCTGCACCCCTTCCGCGCTGAGGACATACCCGTTAACATCACTTAATACTCATAGTGCCAACTACTGGTAACAAACACGGATGTGGACAACAATGAGACTGGATGACGCAGCAGTAGGGGCCCCCACCAGTGAGCTCGCCCATTGCCCAAGAGAATTGAGGATTGTGTTTTGCCAACCACGGATATCCCAATATAAGAGAATGATCCGGGGAGTCAATGATGAACAATGTAACAGTCTCGGTGTGCCCAGAGCCAATGGTTAACCGTATGATACACGTCTCGTGACCTGGGCTGGGATCTTGTGCTTTTCAGCGAATGTTTGGTCAATAAATTTCCCAGCCAGTCCCCAATCAACCAGCGCCGCTGCCGCGACAGAGGCACTAGTCCAAGCCAGAGCAGCGGGAACCATCATCTTATCACAGGTCTTCAGGGATAAAGTGTTACTACTTACCTGAAGACCAGAGCCCTTTTTGAGATGTTTGCAACTCTTCCTGGAGTGACTCGGAGCCCCACAGTACACACAGACCTTCCCGGACGCACTGTTGTTTTGCTTCTGAGGGTAAGCCGGAAGCCACCCACCTTCATGGCCTCCATGTTAGCCAGGGTGCTAACAGGTAGCAGCGGAGCTGCAGCAGCCTTCCGCGTGCATTTGTGTTCCGGAGGAGATTGTCAAGTACCATAGCAAGATTTATAAGTTCTTCTAGGTCCAGTCCCTCATCTCCGCAGCCCATCTCGGATTTCACCTCCTCAGACAGTTGTTTGCGAAACACTGTCTGTGGCTCCTGCTCGTTCCACCCGCTTTCTGCAGCTAAGATACGGAAAGACCACGAGTAGTTAAGTGCCGTGTTCCTACCTTGGCGTAGTTGGAGGAGCTGATCCCCTGGATCCATCCCTGTGGCAGCGTGGTTAAAGACCTCCTGTAACATTTTCTTGAACACCGAGTATGATTGGAGATCTGATGGCTTGCTACCCCACAGCACGGTGGCCCACCTCAGTGCTTTCCCCGTTAGCGGTGATAGCATGAATGCTATCTTGTTGCGCTCTTGGGGAAAGGAAGAGGGGTACCAGCCAATTTAGAGGGAGCACTACATCAGAAACCTCTGATACAACTCGGGAGATCCATCGTACTTCTCCGGGAGGGCCATCGGAGGTGCCTGGGGAGCAACCAGTGGCAGAGGAGGACTCACCGGAGCTGGAGGAGGCAGAGTTGGAACAGACCAGGACTTGGAGAGAGTTGAGCAGTGGTGGCTTGGTTGAGCTGCTGGAGGTACTGCTTGTGGTTCCCCAGCATGCGACCCTGCGCCATCACCGCTTCTTGTAAAGTATCTAAACCTGCTGGCTCATCCTCAGGCATGGCATTCTGTACGGATTAAGACTTAAGAGGTATTACGTGATCTATTTGCAGGTTTATTTACTCAAAGCAGTCAATAATAAGCAGAAAAACTGTCCAGAGACTCGCTATCGCTAGGAGTCCAGGAGTATGAGAATAGTGGGCCCGAAGAAGGCTAAGAGGCGGTCCTAGGAGCAGGCTGGATGGTAAATAGGACCGTGGATGTAGACTCGCTGCTTGACTGGGTCACCACTGAGTCTACAGGCTGTGCTCGGAGAACCAGAACAGCACCTTGCGTCCTATGGAGAAGGGAGAGAGGAACCAACCCTGTGTGGACAGTTCGAACAATGAACAGTTCGCTTACTAAAAACAGTCTTTAGTTGACCGGCCAGAGCCGGGGAACGAACTCGCTATAGGGAACGAGTCCGGAAGTGCGATGGTTCACCAATCCCACTTTACGGGGATGCCAACGGGAAGGCTCAGTCTGGTGGAGGTGAGTGCCAAGTAGGTCAGAGGAACTGTAAATCCTCTTGGGCTCCAGGGAGTATGACGGGACCCCGCTTTGGAGAAGCCATGTCTGGTTGGACCTTTATGCGATGACCCAGAGACCATGGACAGGTATGTGCTGAACCACACAGTATCTCAGTTAAGAAAGAATGCCACGCACTGAGGGATGTGCTTGGCTAGGCTATATGGGAAGTGCTAACGACAGCTGTGGGTGCTGTGTAACCATGGTGTAGAACGTAGAACTACGATTATAACGTAGGACGTAGAACTATGATTAGCCACGTGCGTTTTACACACAGTGGAATTTGACCTCCGCATTTAACCCATGCGTGCAGTGAAACACCTACATATACACACACTAGTGAACATACACACTATGGGGCGGTGAGCACACGTACCCAGAGCGGTGGGCAGCCCTTATCCACGGCGCCCGGGGAGCAGTTGGGGTTAGGTGCCTTGCTCAAGGGCACTACAGTCGTGACTTGCCGGTCCCGGGGATCGAACCGGCGACCTTCCAGTCACAAGACCGGATCCCTAACCTTCAGGTCACTGACATGCTGTGAAAGGTGTGTGTGTGTCCTAGGATACCTAAAACTCCGGGGACAATGACCTCTCAATTGGCTGAGTCGCGGAGCTTGCAATAACATTTTATCTCTATTTTACACTGTGTGTTCCACACACACCTGAAGTGTATATACGGCATTTTGCAACTTAGCATCAGTGCAAAGTGTTGTTGCTGTTTGAGCTGATTTTACATGTGCAATTTGTATTAAGGTTGTTTATAAATTATCTGAAATGCATCATTTGGTAATCTGTGGACCTAAGAGCAATACCGACCCCAGAAGGTTCAAAGAAATATCTGAATTGGCTAAATGGCCTGATTTAACCCTTGTGTGGTGTTTAGGTTGCCAGGAAAATTATGAAATATGATGAAATTAATTATTTAGACTTCTTGGTCTTGACTCAATTTTTGGTGACAAACATATGGAATAAGACATTCTCAGTGATGTCACTGTACGCCCTATACATTTATAGTGCACATGTGTTGTTCAGGTCTACTGGACCCACAGGTAATAGAGGTGTAGAGGTGCTGTGTGGCCATAAGTCCATATTTGAGCCTGAACAGACAACAACGCACCTACACAGTCTTAAAATAACTATATTTAGCCTCACAGTCTGTTTCACACTCGATATAAAAGTCAGCAATAAATGGTTGTTCAGTTTCAGAGCTTGATGTGCCTTTTTTTCAGCTGAAAATACCTTAACATAGAACTTGTAATGTGGTAACTTGCCCAGAGGGGGATTTGAACCGGGGACCTCTTGTTTGAGGGACCAGAATGAACTGAACAAGCCACCAACTGAATTATTTATAGGCGGACCCAAGTGCAGGGTGAAAACTAGACACAAACCAAAACCTTGGTGCTACCCAAAATGATAAACCCCAACAGGGTGTTTGTGGGGGCAGAAGGGAGAGGGGCTCAGGAACAGAGGGAAAGTAAATACCAAAGGAAAACTCGAATGATTTACCTGGGATTTGAACTGCCAACCTCTTGTTTCAGAGGCTGGTGTAAACCCACTGGACTACTGACAAGGGTATGTTTTTCTTAGGACTAAACAAGGCTATCAGGGGAAGACTGAACAGCTCTATAACAGAGAGCAAATGGAAACTAAGGTAAAAGGAGCTTCCCAAACAAAGGAAGGAAAAGGCGGGAAAATAAGCAAAGGAGGCAGAGAAACCAAACACAAAGGCTGCCGCAAAACTAAGAACATTAACTAACCCGAGAGTAGTTCTTCACTTTCTTTTTTTTTTTTTTTTTGCAAAGGAAAGGCAAAAAGCTCAAGAGGACTTTGAGGAGTCAGACTTAGGAGAACACTCCAAGAGACTTTACCACATACCGGCCAGGCTTGTGCACTTTGCAAAAAGATACCCAAGACTGAGCACTGAGGAGAGTGTCGGCTTCCCTTAAGTAGGAGAGAAGCAGGTGCTGTTGATTGCTCCTAATTAAGGTGTGGTGGCTCCAAGTCTCCCTCCAGTGGCTTGGAGTGGCCTAGCAGGCAACAGAGCCTGTCTGGGCCCTTACAGAACTCACAGCCTGAACTGCTTCTGCTTGCTCTGGAAGGCAAAAGACCCCATCGTTATAGATGCACAGGGTGGGAGTGCCCTCTAGTGGCCAAACTATATTGTTACATATATCTGTAGCCTGCAACAGACATTTAGGTGGCATGTTCATTACTTTACAGGTCTTTTGCAGTTATCCATTAGTTATCTATCCAGATGGTCATATATATATATGTGTGTTGACAGAAATTAGGACCAATAACAGACCCGGATCGTCTTGCTGTGAGGCGACAGTGCTAACCTTAAGTGGTTTAGAAGATGAATAATTGAATCAGATATGCAACATTAATATAAACAGATTATCTATGAATGCTTAAGACCTTACTTTCTGACATCTAGAAGATTGCCCGCCACGATTGCCAATTTTATTATCACTTATAAATCAGTATGGTCATTTTAGAACTACAGTTAAAGCTTAGAACAGTTATGGCCTAACAAAACTGGTCAGCCTCTGTACAGAGGTGTGATCAACTAAGTATTACTATGGTATTACTATGGACTAATATTAGAATCACATTCCTTGGTGGCTGTTTGAATCGCAGGTGAGGGAATGATGTCAGGGAGAAACAGCAGTAGGAGGATCCATATTTTAGTATAAAGATACATGCTAGAAACTAAACCTATTAATTCAGCATTAGTGAACAACGTACTGGAGCAGTTTTAAGTGGCTGAACTAGATCTTATTAGGATGAACCATACGGACTACAAACAAAACCTCACAGTTCAATACTGCTTTCCTGACAACAACCTATCTTGCAGGAAGGTGGCCCGAAGGGGTCCTACTTCTACATTTATATTCATTTTTTTCTCATGTTTATCTGTGTTTACGGTAATTATGAACCTGCTGGTGATCATTTCCATCTCTCACTTCAAGCAGCTCCACACTCCAACTAACCTAATCATCCTCTCTCTGTCTGTGGCAGATCTTCTCACGGGACTGGTTGTTATGCCTTTGCTTATGATGCCCTCTTTAGATTCATGTTGGTATCTTGGAAAACTGGCGTGCTGTGTTCTCCCACTTATCGGTTCTGTTGCGTTAACAGCATCTATGTTCAACCTGGTTTTCATTGCAGTCGATCGGTTCATTGCTGTCTGTGACCCCCTGCTTTATTCCACTAGAATCACAGTTAGTAAAACCTCACTGCTGATCTTTCTGGGCTGGTCTTTATGTCTGTTTTATATCATGTTGATGTTTTACTTTAATGACAATCTCCTTCCATCTCAGCATCCCACCAGCTGCCATGGTGAGTGTATAGTAGCCGTACAGTATTCCTGGGTCATTGTTGACTTTGTGGTTACATTTGTAGCACCTTGCTGTATTATATTAGTCTTGTATTCAGTCATTTTCAAGGTGGCGAGACGTCAAGCGAAAGCTGTTCAAGCTTTGAAGAATGCTACCTCACGCAAACAAGAAATCAAAATTTCAAGCTCGTCTGAAACTAAAGCAGCAAAAAAACTAAGCACCATCATTTTTATTTTTCTTGCTTGTTGGATACCATTTTATATAAGTTCCCTGTTGTTTGATAGCTTGGCCTCTGTGCCAGTGGTATATAATGTCTTAAGCTGGCTAGTATCCATGAACTCCTCTGTGAATCCACTAATCTATGCTATTTTATATTCATGGTTCAGAAATTCAGTGAAGTATATTGTAACTTGTAAAATATTTCAGCCCTCATCTTCAAGGTTTCGTTTGTTTCCTGAACATTCTTAATTTCAGATTGACCTCAGCTGACCAGGACATTGTCACAGACACAAGCATGGGTATACATTTGTGATGCTATATGTATATGTACTAGTACATTTTTCATTACAGTTCAAATCACAGAATGGGAAACAGAAAGAAATGTCAAAAAATGCCCCTTTTCGTGTTAACCTGAATGGTGTGCAACCTTAAAATTAATTAAACCTACACAGCAGGAATCGTTAGACCACTGTTGCACCACATATACATTGATTGTATACCAGATGTGCCTGTTTTCTGACTGTGTATCCAACTCCTGGAGGCCCAGTATCCTGCAGTTCTTTGTGGTTTCTCTGCATATGTATATCAGCTCAGAAATGATTTTAATAGCACATTGTTGGATCAGATGTTAAAAACAGAGAAGATGTAGGTACTAAAAGTTTGAAATAACTTCTGAACTCTGTTTCCACTGCCCTAACATATTCCCACTGCCTAAAACTGTACTGTATAGCTCACACAATGCTTTTACAATCATTATTTTAATTAAAAAATAAACAATCAGTGCTTTTACATGTACATAACCAGAATAGTGTTGGAAGTGTCGATTTGCTTTTTACTCCCAGACTTTTCAGCAAAACACAAATTCATATTCTTATTACATTTGACAAAAAAGCTGTTTATTTTATACTTATGCATATATTTATTATAACAATTTTTAATTGAATTCTTCTCATCTTTGTAGAAGGCAGTGGTCTCAGTATTTGCAGTGGAGCTCAGGAGGCACAGCTATAAATGATCAGTGTGGTTAAACTCCTTCACTTTTAAACAATTAAAGAGCTTCAAATGAAGTCATTTATAAGTGTAATTTGTATTAAGATTTTTTATGAATTATCTGAAATGTATCATTTGGGAATCTGTGGACCTAAGAGCAATAACGGCCCCAAAAGTTTCAAAGAAAAATCTAAATAGGCTAAATGGCCTGATTTAACCCTTGTGTGGTGTTTGGGTTTGAAGGACAATTATGAAAAGACGAAAATAATTAATTGGACTTCTTGATCTTGGCTCAATTTTTGGTGATAAACATATGGAATAAGACTTTCTCAATGTCACTGTACACCCTATACATTTATAGTGCACATGTTGTGTTCAGGTCTACTGGACCCACAGGTAATAGAGGTGTAGAGGTGCTGTGTGGCCATAAGTCTTATGGTGCAGTGAGACTAGTCTTTTTTTCCTAATTATATTAGAGCCTGAACAGACAACAACGCACCTACACAGTCCAAAAATAACTATATTTAGCCTCACAGTCTGTTTCACACTCGAAATGAAAGTCAACAATAAATGGTTGTTCAGTTTCAGAGTTTGATGTGCCTGTTTTCCAGCTGAATATACCTTAACGTAGAACTCACAGCCTGAACTGCTTCTGCTTGATCTGGATGGCAAAAGGCCCCATCATTATAGATGCACAGGGTGGAAGTGCCCTCTAGTGGCCAGACTATATTGTAACATATATCTGTAGCCTGCAACAGACATTTAGGTGGCATGTTCATTACTTTACTGGCCTTTTGCAGCTTTCCATTAGTTATCTGTCCAGATGGTTGTTTGTATATAGTGTTAACAAAATATAGAACGAATAACAGACCTGTAATGTCCAGGAAGTGAGGATACATTAGTCTGTTGGATTAATCATTCATATAAAAGTGATGTATAACTGTAAGAATTCAAAAGGTATTATACGATCCATTTGCAGGTTTATTTACTCATAGCAGTCAATAATAAGCAACAAAAACTGTCCAGAGGCTTGCTAGCGCGAGAAGTCCAGTAGTATGAAAGTAGTGGGCCTGAAGCAGGTCCTAGGAGCAGGCTGGATGGTGAATAGGAGCGTAGATGTAGACTCGCTGCTTGACTGGGTCACCACTGAGTCTCCAGGCTGTGCACAGGGAACCAGAGCAGCATGTCGCATCCTATGTAGAAGGTAGAGACGAAACAGCCCTGTGTGGACAGTTCGAACAGTGATTAATAACTCCTCGCCTTGGTCTTAGAGCTCATCCAGTGGCAGCCTCGAGGGTGCTATTTCAGTGCTAACACTAACTATAAACAGTCATTAGTTGACTGGCCAGATCTGGGGAACAAACTCGCTATGGGGAACGAGTCCGGAAAGTCGATGGTTCACCAACCTCACTTCATAGGGACGCCTATGGGAAGGCTCAGCTGGTTGGAGGTGAGTGCCGGGCAGGTCAGAGGGACTGTAGATCCTCTTGGGTTCCAGGGGGTATGACGAAACCGCTGTGAAGAAGCCAAGTCTGGTTGGACCTGTGGAGAGACCCTTTAAGCGACGGCCCAGAGACCACTCGGAGCGGGGCGATCCCGGTGGGTCCGGTGGAACTCATCAATAAGGGAGGGGTCAAGGATGTCCTCAGCTCGGAACCAGCACTGTTCCTCTGGGCCGTACCCCTCCTAGTCCAACAGATACTTCAGGACTTCACCCTGCGGCTTCGAGTCCAAGAGGGTCCGCACCATGTAGGCGGGCAACCCATCAACCCCAAGAGGCAGCGGTGCGGAACTACGAGGACCATCCCGCGAGGTACCTGGGAAAAAGGGTTTTAACAGGTCTACATGAAAAGAAGGTGAGATTTTATAATGTAAATGGAGCTGCAAACAATAAGCGATAATGTTCAATGGTTTAATTATTTTAAAGAGACCAATGAATTTGGGACTCAGCTTCTTCGAGGGAAGACGCAGTCTCAAATCCCTGGTGAAGAGCCACATTCATTGCCCCAACGTGAATGAGCGTGGCTCGTGCCGGCAGCCGTCAGCAAAAGGCTTGCTCCCAGGTCCGCTCGCTCCTCTTAAGCCACTCATCCATGGCGGGTACATCTGAGGACTCTCCAGACCAGGGAAACAGAGGTAACTGGTACCCCAGGACAGACTGAAAAGGAGTTTCGTGGAAGTGTGAATAAGGGAATTCGGGATGTACTCTGCCCAGGGGCGGTATCGGCTCCAGTCATGTTGAGAGTTGACACAGTAGGACCTCAGGAACCTGCCAATCTCTGGGTTGAGCCTCTTGACCTGCCCATTAGACTGGGGTTGATATCCGGACGAGAGGCTCACCGTGATCCCGAGCAGGTCACAAAAAGCTCGCCAAACCCGTGAGGTGAACTGAATGCCTCTATCCTTCACTATGTCCTCAGGGAGGCCATAGAATTGGAGTACTTCCCTGAACAGATTATCAGCGGTTTCTTGGGCAGTGGGAAGCTTCCGAAGGGGGAGGAGGCGACACCCTATGATGACCGTGTTACCCTCTGACTCCGGCAGGTCTGTAATAAAATCGATGGACAGATGAGACCAGGGCCTATGAGGTACTGGCAATGGCTCAAGGAGTCCAGCCGGTTTCTGGCGGGGGCTTTGACCGCACACTGCACAGGTACCGACAAAGTCGGCCACAGATTTTTTTTGTGTGGGCCACCAAAAGAGGTTGGCTACCTGCTGCAGCGTGCACTTCACGCCAGGGTGTCCGGAACCATGAAGGGCATGGATCCACTGGAGCACCTTTTGTCTAAGAGGCCAAGGCACGTACAGCCAACCAGAAGGACAACCTGGAGGAGTGTGTTCCGCATCCTCGCCCTGTTGGATGCAGTCCTCAAACTCCCATCGAATCGGCGCCGGGATGAAGGACGATTGGACAAAGGCTTCCTCATTGGTTGGAGAGGGCCTAAGGTCGTGAATACAGGAGAGTGCGTCTGCTTTGGTGTTAAGTGAGCCAGGAGTGTAAGTGAGGGTAAAGTGGAAACGAGAAAAGAAAAATGCCCCACGTGCCTTCCATGTATTCAGCCGTTTTGCGGCTCGAATATATTCCAGGTTTTTGTGATCTGTTAAAGTAACAAAAGGGACGTGAGCTCCCTCCAACCAATATCTCCACTCCTGCAATGCCGACTTCACAGCCAAAAGCTCTCTTTCTCCCACGTCATAATTTCTCTCAGCAGGACTCTGGAAATGTAAGCCCAGGGAAACAGTTTAGCAGGTGTACTGTGCCCCTGTGACACGACAGCCCCGACCCCAGTGCTGGATGCATCGACTTCCACCACAAAAGGTTTTGTGGGATCCGAATGTTTTAGGATGGGGGCTGACGTGAAGCAAGCTTTGAGGTCCGCAAACGCGCCCTCTGCCGCCTTTTTCCAGGCAAGCGTTTTGGGCTTGCCCGTGAGCAGGGCCGCCACCACACTATAATTGCAAATAAAGAGGTGGTAGAAGTTCGCAAACCCCAAAAACTCACCATGTCCATCTGCACCTCTTCCGCGCTGAGGACATACCCATTAACTAGGCCGTATAACATCACTTACTACTCGTAGTGCCCACTAGTGGTAACGAACGCGGAACGTGGACAACAATGAGACTGGATGACGCAGCAGTAGGGGCTCCCACCAGTGAGCTCGCCCATTGCCCAAGAGAATTGAGGAATGTGTTTTGCCAAAAACGGATATCCCAATATAAGAGATAGATCCAGGTAGTCAGTGATGAACAATATAACAGTGTCGGTGTGCCCAGAGCCAGCAGTTAATCGTATGATACATGTCTCGTGAGTCACCAGGCCAGCACCCAAAGGTCTCCCGTCAGCGCCTCTGATGCGGAGCAGGACCTTCAGGACCTGGGCTGGGATCTTGTGCTTTTCAGCAAATGTTTTGTCAATAAATTTCCGAGTCACTCCCGAATCAACCAGCGCCGCTGCTGCGACAGAGGCACTGGTGTAAGCCAGAGCAGCGGGAACCGTCATCTTATCACAGGTCTTCAGGGATAAAGTGTCACTACTTCCCTGAAGACCAGAGCCCTTTTTGAGATGTTTGCAACTCTTCCTGGAGTGACCAGGAGCCCCAGAGTACACACACCGACCTTCCCAGAAGTTGTTTTGTCTCTGAGCGTAAGCCGGAAGCTACCCACCCTCATTTTCTTTGTGTTAGCCAGGGTGCTAACAGGTAGCAGCGAAGCCGCAGCAGCCTTCCGTGTGCGTTTGTGTCCGGAGGAGATTGTTAAGTGTGATAGCAAGATTTATAAGTTCCTCTAGGTCCAGTCCCTCATCTCCGCAGCCCATCTCGGATTTCACCGCCTCAGACAGCCCTTTGCTGAACACTGTCTTTAGCGCCTGCTCGTTCCACCCACTTTCTGCAGCCAAGGTACGGAAAGACAGTGAGTAGTTAAGTGCTGTGCTCCTCCCTTGGCGTAGTTGGAGGAGCTGATACCCTGGATCCATCCCCGTGGCAGCGTGGTTGAAGACCTCCTGAAACATTTTCTTGAACACCGAGTTTGATTGGAGATCTGATGACTTGCTACCCAACAGCACGGTGGCCCACCTCAGTGCTTTCCCCGTTAGCAGTGATAGCATGACTGCTATCTTGTTTCGCTCTTGGGGAAAGGGAGAGGGGTACCAGCCAATTTAGAGGGAGCACTGCATCAGAAACCTCTGGCACAACTCGGGAGATCCATCGTACTTCTCCTGGAGGGCCATCGGAGGTGCCTGGGGAACAACCAGCGGCAGAGGATGACTCACCGGAGCTGGAGGAGGCAGAGTTGGAACAGACCAAAGGGCTTGGAGAGTGTTGAGCAGTACAGTGGTGGCTTGGTTGAACATGCGACCTTGCACCTTCACCGCTTCTTGTAGAGGATCTAAACCTGCTGGCTCATCCTCAGGCGTGGCATTCTGTAAGGATTAAGACTCAAGAGGTATTATGTGATCCATTTGCAAGTTTATTTACTCATAGCAATCAATAATAAGCAAAAAAACTGTCCAGAGACTCGCTGTCGCTAGGAGTCCAGGAGTATGAGAATAGTGGGCCTGAAGTAGGCTGAGAGGCGGTCCTAGGAGCAGGCTGGATGGTAAATAGGACCGTGGATGTAGACTCGCTGCTTGACTGGGTCACCACTGAGTCTACAGGCTGTGCATGGGGAACCAGAGCAGCACTATGGAGAAGGAAGAGAGGAACCAACCCTGTGTGGACAGTTCGAACAGTGATTAATAATTCCTTGCCATGGTCTTAGAGCTCATCCGGTGCCAGCCGCGAACAGAGAGCACCCTCCCCGTGGGTGCTAACGCTTATTAAAAACAGTCATTAGTAGACCGGCCAGAGCTGGGGAACGAACTCGTTATAAGGAACGAGTCCGGAAGTGCGATGGTTCACCAAACCCACTTTACGGGGATGCCAATGGGAAGGCTCAGTCTGGTGGAGGTGAGTGCAGGGCAGGTCAGAGGGACTGTAGATCCTCTTGGGCTCCAGGGAGTATGACGGGACCCCGCTGTGGAGAAGCCATGTCTGGTTGGACCTGTAAAGAGACCCTTTATGCGATGGCCCAGAGACCATGGACAGGTATGTGCTGAACCACACAGTATCGCAGTTAAGAAAGAATGCCACGCACTGAGGGATGTGCTTGGCTAGGCTATATGGGAAGTGCTAACGACAGCTGTGGTTGCTGTGTAACCATGGTGTAGAACATAGAACTACGATTATAACGTAGGACGTAGAACTACAATTAGCCACATGTGTTTTACACACAGCGGAATTTGACCTCCGCATTTAACCCAACCGTGCAGTGAAACACCTACATATACACACACTAGTGAACATACACACTATGGGGCAGTGAACACACGTGCCCAGAGCGGTGGGCAGCCCTTATCCACGGCGCCCGGGGAGCAGTTGGGGTTAGGTGCCTTGCTCAAGGGCACTACAGTCGTGATACCTAAAACTCCGGGGACAATGACCTCTCAATTGAAGTGTATATACGGCTTTTTGCAACTTAGCATTAGTGCAAAGTCTTGTTGCCGTTAGAGCTGATTTTACATGTGTAATTTGTATTAAGATTGTTTATAAATTATCTGAAATTTATCATTCGGGTATCTGTGGACCTAAGAGCAATACCGGCCCCAAAAGGGTTAATGAAAAATCTGAATTGGCTAAATGGTCTGATTTAATCCTTGTGTGGTGTTTGGGTTTGCAGGAAAATTATGAAATATGATGAAAAAAATTAATTGGACTTCTTGGTCTTGGTTCAATTTTTGGTGACAAACATATGAAAGAAGACATTCTCAGTGATGTCACTGTACACCCTATACATTTATATTGCACATGTGGTGTTCAGGTCTACTGGACCCACAGGTAATAGAGGTGTAGAGGTGCTGTGTGGCCATAAGTCTCATGGTGCAGTAAGACTAGTCGTTTTTTACTAATTATATTATAGCCTGAACAGACAACAACGCACCTACACAGTCTAAAAATAACTATATTTAGCCTCACAGTCTGTTTCACACTCGATATAAAAGTCAGCAATAAATGGTTGATCAGTTTCAGAGCTTGATGTGCCTGTTTTCCAGCTGAAAATACCTTAACATAGAACTCACAGCCTGAACTGCTTCTGCTTGCTCTGGAAGGCAAAAGGCCCCATCATTATAGATGCACAGGGTGGAAGTGCCCTCTAGTGGCCAAACTATATTGGAACACATATCTGTAGCCTGCAGCAGATATTTAGGTGGCATGTTCATTGCTTTACTGGCCTTTTGCAGTTTTCCATTAGTTATCTGTCCAGATGGTCGTATATATATATGTATGTGTGTGTGTGTGTTGACAGAATATAGGACCAATAACAGACCCGGATCGTCTTGCTGTGAGGCGACAGTGCTAACCTTAAGTGGTTTAGAAGATGAATAATCGAATCAGATATTCAACATTAATATAAACAGATTATCTATGAATGCTTAAGACCTTATTTTCTGACATCTAGAAGATTGCCCACCACGACTGGCAATTTTATTATCACTTATAAATCAGTATGGTCATTTTAGAACTACAGTTAAGCTTAGAACAGTTATGGCCTAACAAAACTGGTCAGCTTCTATACAGAGGTGTGATCAACTAAGTATTACTATGGTATTACTATGGACTAATATTAGAATCACATTCCTTGGTGGCTGTTTGAATCGCAGGTGAGGGAATGATGTCAGGGAGAAACAGCAGTAGGAGGATCCATATTTTGGTATAAAGATACATGCTAGAAACTAAACCTATCAATTCAGCATTAGTGAACAACGTACTGGAGCAGTTTCAAGTGGCAGAACTAGATCTTATTAGGATGAACTATACGGACTTCAAACAAAACCTCACAGTTCAATACTGCTTTCCTGACAACAACCTATCTTGCAGGAAGGTGGTCCGAACGGGTCCTACTCATACATTTATATTAATTTTTTACTCATGTTTATCTGTGTTAACTGTGATTATGAACCTGCTGGTGATCATTTCCATCTCTCACTTCAAACAGCTCCACACTCCAACTAACCTGCTCATCCTCTCTCTGGCTGTGGCAGATCTTCTCACGGGACTGGTTGTTATGCCTTTGCTTATGATGCCCTCTTTAGATTCATGTTGGTATCTTGGAAAACTGGCGTGCTGTGTTCTCCTACTTATCGGTTCTGTTGTGTTAACAGCATCTCTGTTCAGCCTGGTTTTCATTGCAGTTGATCGGTTCATTGCTGTCTGTGACCCCCTGCTTTATTCCACTAGAATCACAGTTAGTAAAACCTCACTGCTGATCTTTCTGGGCTGGTCTTTATGTTTATTTTATATTACCTTGATGTTTTATTTTAATGACCATCTCTTTCCATCTCAGCTTCCAACAAGCTGCTATGGTGAGTGCATAGTAGCCATACAATTTTCCTGGATGATTGTTGACTTAGTGGTTTCATTTGTAGCGCCTTGCTGTATTATATTAGTCTTGTATTCAGTCATTTTTAAGGTGGCGAGACGTCAAGCAAAAGCTGTTCAAGCTTTGAAGAATGCAACCTCACACAATCAAGAAATCAAAATTTCAAGCTCTTCTGAAACTAAAGCAGCAAAAAAAATAGGCACCATCATTTTTATTTTTTTTGCTTGTTGGATACCATTTTATATAAGTTCCCTGTTTGCCGAGAGCTTGGCCTCTGTGCCAGTGGTATATCATGTATTAAGCTGGCTAGTATCCATGAACTCCTCTGTGAATCCACTAATCTATGCTATTTTATATTCCTGGTTCAGAAATTCAGTGAAGTATATTGTAACTTGTAAAATATTTCAGCCCTCATCTTCAAGGTTTCATTTGTTTCCTGAACATTCTTAATTTCAGATTGGCCTCAGCTGACCAGGACATTGTCACAGACACAAGCATGGGTATACATGTGTGATGCTATATGTATATGTAATGGTACCTTTTTCATTACAGTTCAAAGCACAGAATGGGAAACAGAAAGAAATGTCAAAATATGCCCCTTTTCATGTTAACCTGAATGGTGTGCAACCTTAAAATTAATTAAACCTACACAGCAGGAATTGTTAGACCACTGTTGCACCACATATACATTGATTTTATACCAGATGTGCCTGTTTTCTGACTGTGTATCCAACTCCTGGAGGCCGAGTGTCTGGCAGTTCTTTGTGCTTTCTCTGCATATGTATATCAGCTCAGAAATGTTTTTTAATAGCACATTGTTGGATCAGGTGTTAAAAACAGAGAAGATGTAGGTACTAAAAGTTTGAAATATGTCACGCATATGACTGTCCCTGACACGAACTTACTTCCAAACTCCATTTCCCAGAATGCACATCCGGATGATGTCACACCCACATGTTCACCTCCAGCCAATCATGCACCTGTCCCACGATCAGCCTCCCCGGAATTCTAATACGCACAGCTGTTTGTCATTACGATCACCCCATATAAGCTTCACACACACAGTCACACTTTGCGAAGTTTTGCCAACCTATTGTTGCAATTCTGAGCGGTTTCCCTTGTGGTCTTGTTTGTTTATTCTGGTTTTGACTTATTCCGTTTTCTGACTATTCTCCCTCTCGATTTCTCCTTCTGGTTGTGGTTGCCTGTATCTTACTCTCCCTTGGCTCTGATCTCCCTTCCGTACTCTCGACTCTCCCTTCGGATTTCCCTCATGATTTGGTCGCCTCGCTCTCTGCTATTCTGGTTACGACTTCTGCCTGTCTCCTGGTCTACGATTCTTGCTCCGTCCCGTTTTGTGTTTGTTTGTATTTTGCTGCTCTGTCACACTGCTGATCTTAATAAATCCAACGTAACTTTTAGCTCTGGGAGCGTCGTGCTGAGTGTTTTGCCTTTGACAGAAAACTTCGCCGCTACTACGATGGCAGAGCTAAAGGACTTACAGCAAGCCGTGAGTAATCAAGGTCGCATTCTTGGCCAACATAATCAGCTATTCGAATCCCTCACGAGCTCAGTTGGTAGTTTGACTCAACAGCAAACCGATCAACACGCCCAGTTGGCGCTGATATCATCTAATCTCCAGGATATCGCTGTGCAGTTAGCTCAAATGAATATCTCGTCTGCTCCGGTGGCTGAACCGCTCGCCCCTTCCCCTTTGGTGAGTGGTTCATTCCCGGTTAGCAAACCGGATAAATTTGATGGAGCCCCAAATTTATGTCGTGGTTTTCTTCTCCAGTGCTCAATCTATTTTTCAAACTCTCCTCCCAGTTCTGATAGATCACGTATCTCTTTTTTAATTTCACGTCTCACCGGTAAAGCTCTGGATTGGGCTACTGCTGTTTGGCCCAACCATGAACATGGGACTTATGAACAATTTCTCCAGGATTTTAAATCTGTTTTTGATCACCCTAATGAGGGCCGATCGTCTGGAGAACTTCTCGTACAGCTCCGTCAGGGGAACAGATCTGTGGCAGACTATGCCCTGGAATTTCGTACTCTGGCTGCTGGCAGTGGGTGGAATGAACCAGCTAAAATCATCGTTTTTCGTAATGGCCTCAACCCGGACATACTCAAGGAGCTGGCTTACCGAGATGAAGGACTGTCACTTGAGGAGCTCATCGCTCTCACCATTCGTCTTGACCAACTCAAGCATGGAGCTTCTGCAACTGCTCGTCGTGCCACCTCCTCACACAGCACCCATCTTAGGTATGTGTCTGTGCCTGAGCCACGTCGTTCTCCAGTCTCTAGAACTTATGGTGACCATACTCCAGAGGAGCCCATGCAAGTTGACTCTTCTCGTTTATCTGCCGAGGAGAGGAACCGCCGGCTCCGTGGAGGTCTCTGCTTGTACTGCGGCATCTCTGGACACATTATAAGGGACTGTCAAACTCGCCCACAGAGACTTCTCCCACCAGCTCAAGGGGGCACCAACGCTCAAAGTAAAAGGGTAAGCAGTCCCTCAACTAGTATGGTTACTAAATCTCTGTTAGTTCCTGTTACCTTGTGCTATCAGGGCGTTTCTTGTGTGTTTCCAGCCAATTGATTCTGGAGCTGAAGGGAACTTTATTCTAGCTGATGCCGCCAAACAGCTCCAAATACCTACTATACCCCTGGCACAAACCATGAGACTATCTGCCGTTAATGGGGATCCCTTGGGTCAAGGGATCGTATCACACAAGACTGTTCCTGTCACTATGGACGTTAGTGCTCTGCACTCTGAGGAGATTAATTTTTTTATTTTGGATTCATCTGAATTTGCTGTTATCCTTGGTCTGTCTTGGTTGAGAACACATGATCCTGTTATTTCATGGGCTGATAGAGAGATTATTTCTTGGTCTGAGCATTGTTTAAATAATTGCCTTTTATTTCCTCGGTTGAATGTATTTTCCACTTCTGTTGAGAGCCCTGAAAGTTCTTCTCCTGTGTCTATTCCTCCTGAATACCATTGATCTAATTGACAACCAAATGCCACCCAAATCTCGTATATATCCCCTGACTCAAGCAGAGGAGAGGGCCATGGAGGAGTACATTCAGGAGGCTCTCGATCAGGGTTTTATACGTCCTTCCACATCTCCTGCGGCTGCCGGTTTTTTCTTTGTTAAAAAGAAAGATGGTGGTCTTAGACCTTGTATCGATTACTGCGGCTTAAACTCCATTACTAAACCTTATCCATATCCATTGCCTTTAGTGCCTGTTGCCCTAGAACAACTCCGGGGAGCTACGGTGTTTACCAAATTGGATCTTCGCAGTGCGTACAATCTCGTCAGGATTCGAGAGGGTGATGAATGGAAGACAGCATTTCTCACCACTAGGGGTCACTATGAATACCAGGTGATGTCTTTTGGTCTGAGAAATGCTCCTTCTGTTTTTCAGGCTTTCATCAATGACGTCCTCAGGGATATGTTAGGGCAATTTGTTATCGCTTATATTGATGACATTTTGATTTATTCCCCTGACTTACCCACTCACGTTCAACATGTGCGCAAGGTCTTGTCTCGCCTTCTTGAAAATCAATTATATGTAAAAGCTGAGAAATGTGAATTCCATTCAGGTTCGACCTCTTTTTTAGGTTACATCATTAGTCCTGGTGGCATCGTAATGGATGACAGTAAGATTGAGGCTGTGGTTAATTGGCCTATTCCCAATTCCATACGTGAACTTCAACGATTCCTAGGGTTTGCAAATTTTTATAGGCGGTTTATTCGCAATTTCAGCTCCATAGCATCCCCTTTGACCTCTTTACTCAAAGGTAATGCTAAAAAACTTATCTGGAATCCTCAGGCGGAACAGGCCTTTGTTGAACTTAAGGAGAGATTCACCACTGCTCCGTTATTACAGCACCCAGATCCCACTCGTCCTTTTGTGGTAGAGGTTGATGCCTCCAATGTAGGGGTAGGTGCTGTTCTTTCCCAACGTAGTGGTGACCCTCCTAAGCTGAAGCCTATCGCCTACTTTTCTCATAAGTTATCTCCCACTGAACGCAACTATGGAATTGGGGATAAAGAACTCCTCGCCGTTAAACTGGCCTTTGAGGAGTGGCGTCATTGACTAGAGGGTGCGCAACATCCCTTTTTAGTGTTGACTGACCACAAGAACCTTGAATATCTTCGCTCTGCCAAAAGATTAAATTCTCGTCAGGCTCGCTGGTCTCTATTTTTTTCACGTTTTGATTTTCAGATTACGTATCGTCCTGGCACTCGTAATACCAAGGCTGATGCCCTTTCACGAATCTTTGAGGTTGAACCTAGTGAGGAGTCTAAACCTAAACAGATTCTTGACCCTAAGATATTTCTGGCTCCCATTAGATGGAGTGTTGATGTGGAAATTGAACGGGTTAATTCAGTAGAACCTGTCCCTGAGGCATGTCCTCCTGGGAGATTGTACGTTCCAGCACAATTCCGGGATCAATTGATTACCTGGGCTCATACTTCTCTTACCTCAGGACATCCAGGAGAAACGAGAACTCTCCAACTTCTCTCTGGAAAATATTGGTGGGAGAGTATGAGCTCAGATATTCACCGCTTTATATCTTCATGTACCGTTTGCTCTGTGTGTAAGACACCACGTACTTTGCCGTCCGGAAAACTACTACCACTTCCAATTCCGTCTCGACCTTGGTCTCACATAGCAGTTGATTTTGTGACTGACCTCCCTAATTCTCAGGGCAACACAGTCATTCTCACCATCGTTGACCGATTTTCTCGGGGGGTACGGTTTATACCGTTCCCTCAATTGCCTACTGCATTTCAGACAGCTGAATGTTTGTTTAATTATGTATTTCGTTTTTTTGGTATCCCTGAGGATATTGTCTCTGACAGGGGCACTCAATTTACCTCGCACGTCTGGAATGCTTTTATGGAGAGATTGGGTGTCTCTGTCAGTCTCTCTTCTGGTTACCATCCCCAAAGTAATGGGCAATGTGAGCGGACTAACCAAGAGCTTGGTAAATTTCTGAGAGTGTATTGTCATCATAGTCAAAGTGATTGGTCTATGTATTTACCCTGGGCTGAAATGGCTCAGAATTCCCTTGTTAGCTCCACCACTACTATTACACCATTTCAGTGTATGCTGGGTTATCAACCGTCTCTTATGCCCTGGTCTGGTCAATCGTCGGATGTGCCTTCTGTGGAACACTGGATGAGAAGAAGTGAGGAGGTGTGGGAACAAACCCATCAGCATATAGAGGCTGTTCTTAGGCGACATAAACATCATGCTTATCGTCACCGAGGTAATACCCCCTCCTACAGTCTGGGAGATCGAGTATGGTTATCGACCAGGGATTTCAGGCCATCAGAGGGGTGTAAGAAATTACGTCAGAAATACATTGGCCCTTTTAAGATTATTCGCAAAATCAATGATGTTACTTATAAATTGGATCTCCCTGCTCATTATCATGTCTGCCCCTCTTTTCATGTATCTCTGCTTAAGCCTGTGGTTCCTGGTCCCCTAGATGAGGCTCTACCTGACACCAACCCTCCTCTACCGGTTGACGTTGGGGGCACCCCGGTGTACGCCGTTCGTGGGCTTCTGGATTCGAGGAGGAGGGGAGGGATCCTCCAATACCTGGTGGATTGGGAGGGCTATGGTCCTGAGGAGCAAAGCTGGGTAAAGGCGGCAGATGTACTGGATCCTGTCCTCATAGAGGAGTTTCATCGCTGCCATCCCTCACGTCCTGCTCCCAGGCCGAGGGGACGTCCTAGCCATTCATCATTCACTGGGGGTAGACGAGGTCGCAAAGCCCTTCTGTAGGGCAGCGGAATGTTGGCGATAGGCGCCCCTCTCTGAGCCCGTCCACCAGTAATCGAGGAATGCGTTCCAGGGGGAGGATCCCTGTCCCCTGCCGTGGCGAGTCTGGAGTCCCCCGTTCTCGATCGTCTTCTAGTGCGAGGGTTGGTCGTCAAGGTCGTCCTCGTCGCCGTTCCTCGTCTCTCCTTGACTCTTTGGGGGGGGATCCTGTCACGCATATGACTGTCCCTGACACGAACTTACTTCCAAACTCCATTTCCCAGAATGCACATCCGGATGATGTCACACCCACATGTTCACCTCCAGCCAATCATGCACCTGTCCCACGATCAGCCTCCCCGGAATTCTAATACGCACAGCTGTTTGTCATTACGATCACCCCATATAAGCTTCACACACACAGTCACACTTTGTGAAGTTTTGCCAACCTATTGTTGCAATTCTGAGCGGTTTCCCTTGTGGTCTTGTTTGTTTATTCTGGTTTTGACTTATTCCGTTTTCTGACTATTCTCCCTCTCGATTTCTCCTTCTGGTTGTGGTTGCCTGTATCTTACTCTCCCTTGGCTCTGATCTCCCTTCCGTACTCTCGACTCTCCCTTCGGATTTCCCTCATGATTTGGTCGCCTCGCTCTCTGCTATTCTGGTTACGACTTCTGCCTGTCTCCTGGTCTACGATTCTCGCTCCGTCCCGTTTTGTGTTTGTTTGTATTTTGCTGCTCTGTCACACTGCTGATCTTAATAAATCCAACGTAACTTTTAGCTCTGCGAGCGTCGTGCTGAGTGCTTTGCCTTTGACAAAATAACTTCTGAACTCTGTTTCCACTGCCCTAACATATTCCCACTGCCTAAAACTGTACTGTATAGCTCACACAATGCTTTTACAATCATTATTTTAATTAAAAAATAAACAATCAGTGCTTTTACATGTACATAACCAGAATAGTGTTGGAAGTGTGGATTTGCTTTTTACTCCCAGACTTTTCAGCAAAACACAAATTCATATTCTTATTACATTTGACAAAAAAGCTGTTTATTTTATACTTATACATATATTTATTATAACAATTTTTAATTGAATTCTTCTCATCTTTGTAGAAGGCAGTGGTCTCAGTATTTGCAGTGGAGCTCAGGAGGCACAGCTATAAATGATCAGTGTGGTTAAACTCCTTCACTTTTAAACAATTAAAGAGCTTCAAATGAAGTCATTTATATGTGTAATTTGTATTAAGATTTTTTATGAATTATCTGAAATGTATCATTTGGGAATCTGTGGACCTAAGAGCAATAACGGCCCCAAAAGTTTCAAAGAAAAATCTAAATAGGCTAAATGGCCTGATTTAACCCTTGTGTGGTGTTTGGGTTTGAAGGACAATTATGAAAAGACGAAAATAATTAATTGGACTTCTTGATCTTGGCTCAATTTTTGGTGATAAACATATGGAATAAGACTTTCTCAATGTCACTGTACACCCTATACATTTATAGTGCACATGTTGTGTTCAGGTCTACTGGACCCACAGGTAATAGAGGTGTAGAGGTGCTGTGTGGCCATAAGTCTTATGGTGCAGTGAGACTAGTCTTTTTTTCCTAATTATATTAGAGCCTGAACAGACAACAACGCACCTACACAGTCCAAAAATAACTATATTTAGCCTTACAGTCTGTTTCACACTCGAAATGAAAGTCAACTATAAATGGTTGTTCAGTTTCAGAGTTTGATGTGCCTGTTTTCCAGCTGAAAATACCTTAACATAGAACTCACAGCCTGAACTGCTTCTGCTTGATCTGGATGGCAAAAGGCCCCATCATTATAGATGCACAGGGTGGAAGTGCCCTCTAGTGGCCAGACTATATTGTAACATATATCTGTAGCCTGCAACAGACATTTAGGTGGCATGTTCATTACTTTACTGGCCTTTTGCAGCTTTCCATTAGTTATCTGTCCAGATGGTTGTTTGTATATAGTGTTAACAAAATATAGAACGAATAACAGACCTGTAATGTCCAGGAAGTGAGGATACATTAGTCTGTTGGATTAATCATTCATATAAAAGTGATGTATAACTGTAAGAATTCAAAAGGAATTATACGATCCATTTGCAGGTTTATTTACTCATAGCAGTCAATAATAAGCAACAAAAACAGTCCAGAGGCTTGCTAGCGCGAGAAGTCCAGTAGTATGAAAGCAGTGGGCCTGAAGCAGGTCCTAGGAGCAGGCTGGATGGTGAATAGGAGCGTAGATGTAGACTCGCTGCTTGACTGGGTCACCACTGAGTCTCCAGGCTGTGCACAGGGAACCAGAGCAGCATGTCGCATCCTATGTAGAAGGTAGAGACGAAACAGCCCTGTGTGGACAGTTCGAACAGTGATTAATAACTCCTCGCCTTGGTCTTAGAGCTCATCCAGTGGCAGCCTCGAGGGTGCTATTTCAGTGCTAACACTAACTATAAACAGTCATTAGTTGACTGGCCAGATCTGGGGAACAAAGTCGCTATGGGGAACGAGTCCGGAAAGTCGATGGTTCACCAACCTCACTTCATAGGGACGCCTATGGGAAGGCTCAGCTGGTTGGAGGTGAGTGCCGGGCAGGTCAGAGGGACTGTAGATCCTCTTGGGATCCAGGGGGTATGACGAAACCGCTGTGAAGAAGCCAAGTCTGGTTGGACCTGTGGAGAGACCCTTTAAGCGACGGCCCAGAGACCACTCGGAGCGGGGCGATCCCGGTGGGTCCGGTGGAACTCATCAATAAGGGAGGGGTCAAGGATGTCCTCAGCTCGGAACCAGCACTGTTTCTCTGGGCCGTACCCCTCCTAGTCCAACAGATACTTCAGGACTTCACCCTGCGGCTTCGAGTCCAAGAGGGTCCGCACCATGTAGGCGGGCAACCCATCAACCCCAAGAGGCAGCGGTGCGGAACTACGAGGACCATCCCGCGAGGTACCTGGGAAAAAGGGTTTTAACAGGTCTACATGAAAAGAAGGTGAGATTTTATAATGTAAATGGAGCTGCAAACAATAAGCGATAATGTTCAATGGTTTAATTATTTTAAAGAGACCAATGAATTTGGGACTCAGCTTCTTCGAGGGAAGACGCAGTCTCAAATCCCTGGTGAAGAGCCACATTCATTGCCCCAACGTGAATGAGCGTGGCTCGTGCCGGCAGCCGTCAGCAAAAGGCTTGCTCCCAGGTCCGCTCGCTCCTCTTAAGCCACTCATCCATGGCGGGTACATCTGAGGACTCTCCAGACCAGGGAAACAGAGGTAACTGGTACCCCAGGACAGACTGAAAAGGAGTTTCGTGGAAGTGTGAATAAGGGAATTCGGGATGTACTCTGCCCAGGGGCGGTATCGGCTGCAGTCATGTTGAGAGTTGACACAGTAGGACCTCAGGAACCTGCCAATCTCTGGGTTGAGCCTCTTGACCTGCCCATTAGACTGGGGTTGATATCCGGACGAGAGGCTCACCGTGATCCCGAGCAGGTCACAAAAAGCTCGCCAAACCCGTGAGGTGAACTGAATGCCTCTATCCTTCACTCCTCAGGGAGGGGGGGGTCCTCAGGGAGGCCATAGAATTGGAGTACTTCCCTGAACAGATTATCAGCGGTTTCTTGGGCAGTGGGAAGCTTCCGAAGGGGGAGGAGGCGACACCCTATGATGACCGTGTTACCCTCTGACTCCGGCAGGTCTGTAATAAAATCGATGGACAGATGAGACCAGGGCCTATGAGGTACTGGCAATGGCTCAAGGAGTCCAGCCGGTTTCTGGCGGGGGCTTTGACCGCACACTGCACAGGTACCGACAAAGTCGGCCACAGATTTTTTTTGTGTGGGCCACCAAAAGAGGTTGGCTACCTGCTGCAGCGTGCACTTCACGCCAGGGTGTCCGGAACCATGAAGGGCATGGATCCACTGGAGCACCTTTTGTCTAAGAGGCCAAGGCACGTACAGCCAACCAGAAGGACAACCTGGAGGAGTGTGTTCCGCATCCTCGCCCTGTTGGATGCAGTCCTCAAACTCCCATCGAATCGGCGCCGGGATGAAGGACGATTGGACAAAGGCTTCCTCATTGGTTGGAGAGGGCCTAAGGTCGTGAATACAGGAGAGTGCGTCTGCTTTGGTGTTAAGTGAGCCAGGAGTGTAAGTGAGGGTAAAGTGGAAACGAGAAAAGAAAAATGCCCCACGTGCCTTCCATGTATTCAGCCGTTTTGCGGCTCGAATATATTCCAGGTTTTTGTGATCTGTTAAAGTAACAAAAGGGACGTGAGCTCCCTCCAACCAATATCTCCACTCCTGCAATGCCGACTTCACAGCCAAAAGCTCTCTTTCTCCCACGTCATAATTTCTCTCAGCAGGACTCTGGAAATGTAAGCCCAGGGAAACAGTTTAGCAGGTGTACTGTGCCCCTGTGACACGACAGCCCCGACCCCAGTGCTGGATGCATCGACTTCCACCACAAAAGGTTTTGTGGGATCCGAATGTTTTAGGATGGGGGCTGACGTGAAGCAAGCTTTGAGGTCCGCAAACGCGCCCTCTGCCGCCTTTTTCCAGGCAAGCGTTTTGGGCTTGCCCGTGAGCAGGGCCGCCACCACACTATAATTGCAAATAAAGAGGTGGTAGAAGTTCGCAAACCCCAAAAACTCACCATGTCCATCTGCACCCCTTCCGCGCTGAGGACATACCCATTAACTAGGCCGTATAACATCACTTACTACTCGTAGTGCCCACTAGTGGTAACGAACGCGGAACGTGGACAACAATGAAACTGGATGACGCAGCAGTAGGGGCTCCCACCAGTGAGCTCGCCCATTGCCCAAGAGAATTGAGGAATGTGTTTTGCCAAAAACGGATATCCCAATATAAGAGATAGATCC